>PVIA01016714.1:0-17979 GCA_004024845.1 Tonatia bakeri | reverse complement strand
CACTCTAGCACGGACAACACTCTAGCACATACAACACTCTAGCATGGACAGAGCAGTAACTCTTACTCTCTCCTGTTTTAGACAGCCTTTACTTCCTCCCATCTAAGTACTAAGAAGCAGAAATAAAACATGTTTTTATTTTATTCATATCTGTCTACAGGTACATTTAATTAGAGAAGAAGAACATCCTAAAGATTCAGCTTTAGGTAAATCAGTCACTGAAGGTTTGAAGACTTTTTAAAAATGAAAAATAGGCATCATATTGATATACTACAATATTTATAACAATTTCCCCATTAAAAGTTATTTTCACATATTTGCTATTTCAGGCAACAGTGTGTTTGATGTTCTAGACATAAGTCCTCCTCCTGAAAACTGCTTGTAGATGAACGCCAACAATCCACAGCAATGTTATGGCCTAGTGTTAAAGCCTGGGTTTATCTGTGGTTTGGATGTGTGAACCACTCTTGCTTCTTTCAAACAGGATGATCTAGGAAGAAAAAAAAAAGACTAACAATAGGAAAGAGTAAACCTATTCAATACAGGATGTGATAGACACTACAATTTGCATTCTGGGGGTGAAGGCAGGTCTTAATATTTATGACACATAGAGGCAGGGATGGGGGTGACTCACCTCATTGTCTTCTGGATGAAGCCAGGCACCGGGAAGGTAAAGTGTTTCCTGTGGTCCAATGTACCAATATCGCCCAAGGTTACGTCCATTGATGAACACAAATCCATAGTTCCAGTTCTGGAAAGGATGGAGGCTTGAGACATGGAAACAGATTCACACTGGGAACAGAACATCTAAGGCACTTGAGGAGTGAGAACAAATAGAAACCGACTCAGAGAGCAGGAGGACAGCTAAGGGGGAGCATAGGATGTGGAGGGATAGAGCAAAAAGGAAAAAGGACTTATGGACAAGGACAACAGTGTGGTGTATTGGGAGAAAGGGGGTACAAGGGAACATGGAAAAAATACAATAAAAAGGACAGACACTTTATGGTGCTGAAAGTGAAAGTGAGTTTACAATCTTCTAGAAGTTTGACCCTGCTGTACCTGGTTTAGGGATGACAGAGAAAACATGAACCCACATTTTAGTGCTAGTGTTACTATTGTTCCCGCCCTATGGTGGATAAAACTACATATGTTTTAACAGCAGGTCTTCTGCTTCCAGGAATAAGTACTAGGTAATACAGAGGAACACTACTGCTGAGAGCAGCTGTAAAAGCTGCATGATTTTTGATTTGCTTCAACACAGCGAAGAATTACAGGACCAAGGTCTAGGAGAAGAAAACGGAGAGACAAGGAGACATTGGGGCAGTTCTTCCACTAGAGACATCTGCCTGTTTAGGAAGGAGTAGCTGAACGGAACTTTTCATAGTCTCACAAGTTTCAAGGAACAAAAACCAGATGCCAGGGAACTTTATTAAATAATATACACCCTGGGTTAGGAACCTGAGAGTCTGCACCCTAGGAGAAGAGTAAACTAGAAACAGTCCAGTCACTGGATGGAAGCCTCGATTCAAATTATTTCCGTCTTTGCAACTGTAGTAGATCTAGTGTCCCTGGTCACGTCCAGAAGTGGTTGTAAATCCTCTGACATTTTAGGCCTCAAATTATTTCTAGCATTTTTCATAAAGTCTTTCATCAGTTGAAAAACTAATCAAGCAGGTGGTGAGGGAAACAATAAAATAAAAACAGAGAAGAACAACAGACAACAAAATAGAGGCACAGATGATACAGATAATGGATTTACAAGTCACAGACTTTGAAATAACTATGTCAATAAATTGGTATGTCCAAAGAGATAAAAGGCAAGACTTAGAATGTTGACAGAGAAGTGTAAACTACACAAAAGGCTATAGTTTATTATCAATGAGACAAGAAATAATAAGTGTTGAGGAGGTTATAGAGAGAAACACTCATGCACTCCTGGTGGGAATGTAAACTGGTACAGCCACTATGGAAAACAGTACAGAGATTCCTCAAAAAACTAAAACTACAGTTACCATATGACCCAGTAATCCCGCTTCTGGATATATACCTAAAAAGTTTGAAAACATTTGTTCATAAAGATACCGATCCTTTAGGTTCACTGCAGCATTGTTCATGGTGGCCAAGACATGGAAACAACCCAACTGTCTTTCAGTGGATGTGTGGATAAAGAAGATGGGTAATGTATACATTGGAACACTACTCAACAGTAAGAAAAGATGAAATACTGTCATTTTTAAAAACATCAATGAATTTTGCGAACATCATGCTGAGTGAAGTAAAGTAGGCAGAAAAGGATAAGAATCATATAGTTTCACTTATGTGTGGAATATAAAACAGAAAGCAACAAATAAGCAAATAAAACAAGCAGACAAAAACAAACTCATTGACACAGAAAACAGTATGGTGGTTTGCAGAGGACAAAGGGGATGAGGGTGGTTGAGAAGAGTAAAGGCAGTTGAGCATACAGTGATGGAAGGATGCTAACCTCTGTGGGATTAGTGCAATGCAGTGCACAGTCAATGCGTTATGACACTGCCCCAACTAAGCTCATGTAATGTTATCAACCAATGTCACCCCACAAATTTAATTAAGTTTTTCACAAATAAAAACAGCTACAGTTATAGAATAAAAATATAGAAATGAAACATGTAATAATAAAAATTAACAATTTAGCAGATGTTTTGAATAACAGATTAGATAAAACTAAGTAGAGAATATATAGAGAGAATTACTTAGATGAGTAATGAGAAAAAGAGAAATTTTCCAAAATGAGACTCAGAGGGGAGAAAAAAAACAAACACAAGACAGAAAGAGACAAAAAAGGTATACCCAAATGGTCTAACATATAAAATTACAGTCTCTGAAATACTCCAGTAAAAAGACAAAAATTGCTGTACTACATTTTAAATAAAGCAGTTATGTGTTATGTATAATAAAATCATCTAAAAAATAAAGGTATTAAAAATAAAAGACTACAATGAAAATTTATAATAGGTAAATATTAGGTAAAAGAAAGTTTCTATAGGTCTATTAATATCAGAAAAAAAATGACATTAAGGCAAGAAGCATTGCTAGCAATAAATAGGAATATCTCCTGATGACAAAATTTTATATGAATATATATAAAATATGAGTATATATAAAATGAGTATATTTATATGAGTATATATAAAATATAGAGAAGGTAAAAGCAAAGATTCAAAATAGTATATAAGCAACACTGCTAGAATAACAGGAGAAATAAAATTCCAGCCACAGTGGTAAATTTTCATACAATGCTTCAATAGCTAATAAACAAAGCAAATAGGAATCAAGACATAAAACATTTGAAACAAGATGATTAACAAAATTGAACTAATTGATGTGTAGAATATTGATCTAAGACATCAGCATACACATAATCTTTCCACTATACATCAGAATCTCTATAAATCTGATCATACATTGTACTAAACAAGTGTTAACAATTTTTTAAATTTTAATTTTAATTGTTGTTCAAGTACAGTTTTCTGTCTTTTACTCCCATCCCAGCCCACCTCCCAGGCCTCCCCACCTTCCTCCCATTTCCACCCTGCCTAGTTTTTGTCCATGTGTCTTTTATACTTGTCCCTGTAAACCCTTCACCTTTAACATTTTAAAGTTCTCAGACCACAGTGCAATTAAATAAGAAATTGATAAAAAAAAAGGTACCATAAAATGTCCTCAATAATTTTTATAAGCTTATGGATGCAATCAAATCCATGCATAAATGAAAAGTAATAGCCTAAATATATATTTAAAAGAGTAATAATTAAAAATCAGTTATCTAATTACATATTTAAAGCAATTATAAAAAGAATGCAGATAACACCTGTGATAAAAAGTGAAATAAACAAAATAATAAAGGTAATGGCAGAAATTAAACAGAAGAAATATATAATATAGTAACAGTCACAGGCAAACATTCTTTGAACAATTAAAAAATGGTAATGTTCTAGTGAGATTTATGAAAAAAAGAAATGTTACTACAGATGATTCAGACATTAAAAATGAACAAATTAAATACAGTATATTTGAAAATTTTGATGAAATGGAAAAAAATTCTTAGAAAAATGTATTTTATTTAAACTTTTAAGGAAACAGAAAATCTAAAGAGTACTTTAATCTTGAAGGAATTTTATCCACTCGTAACAAACTTTCCCACAAAGAAAATGTAGGCTCTAGATGATTCCTTTGATGAAGTCTACTAAATGCTTAAAAAATAATACCAATCTTATGTAAATTCTAATTCTCAGTTTTTGAAGGCATTAAACACTGGTAATAAAACCTGACAAAGAAGACTTCCAATCAAGATGGCAGTGTAGATAAACATGGTACTAACATCCTCCCACAAACCACATCAAAAATACAACTAAACTACAGAACACCATCCTGCAGAACTGCCTGAAATCTAACTGAATGGAAGTCTTACAACTAGCATTTTAAAGAAGAAGCTATATCCAGACTGGTAGGAGGGGTGGGAATGTGAAACAGGCAGGTCCCACACTCACACATGGCAGTTTAGTATCAGAAGGAATATCTTGGCTACAGATGTCCTCCCTGAGGAGCAAGGGGTCCCAGCCCCACACCAGCTCCCCCATCCCACCACACCAGGGCTCCAATGCCAGGGAGACAAGTCCCCATAACTTCTGGCTGTAAAAACCAGTAAGGATTGTGGCTGAATGAGATAAAAGGCTTCTGGGGTTCCAGGCAGTTCCTCTTAAAGGGTCCATACAGGAACTTACTCAGACTCACTCCCTCTGAGCTCCAGCATTGGGACAGCAGCTTGAAAGGAACCAGGGACATAAGCAGAGGAACTAAATTTTCTGGCATTGGGGAAAGAGCTGGGTAGGGCAGGGGCAGCTCTCTGCCAGACAAAAGTGATGGCAGAGGTCACTGTTCCTTTTCTAAGACCCCCACCCTCCACAGAGCCAACAGGAGGGCACTGTATGTGAGTCTCCATCAGTATGACTCACACTGTTTGCCCCACACTGGTGATTCCCTGAGACTGGGCTGCACCCAACTTGCAGGCCTAATGTAGCCATTCCCAGGGCTTTTCCATACAACTGGCCTCTCTTGCCTCATCCTTCAGACTTTCCTGAAATCCCTCAAATATGCAGCATCTGGCCCCTACCTCTTGCTAAGTGGCCCGGGGCCCAGCACTAGCAGCAGCTGGCCTTCAGTTGCAGCTTGGTCTCTTCTGGGCAACTCCAAGCCCATCAAAATTAGCAGACATCTGCAGATCACTCTGTAGCTTGTGCTGGTGGCCTCACGCAGGGTACTGGTGGCGGCTGATATTACATCTCCCAGGATGCCCCAGAGCCAGTGCACCTGGTGGACAGCTTCTGGCCATGTTGGATTTCAACCCTACCATCTCCACCAGTGATCCACTGAGGGGGTAGACACAGTGAGCATGAAAGCCCCTCTGAAGCTGTAGGGTTGACTCCAGAACAGCAGCTCCTCTGTTCTAGTTGTAGCTGATCCTCACAGCTGAACAGCCTGGGGACCAAACTTTTCTAGGCGTGCCAATAGCAATCATGGCTCTACTGCAATAGGACAGTGCACACAGCCCACAAAGGGCCACTCCTGGAGTGCCCAGCTCAGATAACTTGGAAACTGGGCCCTACAGGACATCTACTACACAAAACCATTTTACCAAGTTTGGGAGACATAGCAGCTCTACCAAATTCATAGAAAGAAACATGGGGGCAGACAAAATGCAGAGACAAAGAAACAGATCCCAAATGAATGAACAGGAGAACTCTCCAGAAAAATAAGTGAATGAAATGGAGGCAAACACACTACCAGATGCAGAATTCAAAACAATGGTTACAAGGATGCTCAAGGAACTTGGTGAACTTCAACAGCATGAAAAAGGACATAGAAACCATACAAAAGAACCAGTCGAAAATGAAGGATATGCTAATTAAAATGAAGAATAATTTATCAGGAATCAACAGTAGAGTAAATTATGTCAAAAATTAAATCAGTGACTTGGAATAGCAAAAACCACCCAATTAGAAGAGCAAAAAGAAAAAAGAAAAATAATCCAAAAATATGAAGACAGTGTAAGGAGCCTCTGACACAACTTTAAGTGTACTAACATTTGCATCATGGGGGAGCTGGAAGGAGAAGAGAGAGAGCAAGAAACTGAAAACCTATTTGAAAAAATAATGACAGAAAATTCCTTCACCTAATGAAGGAAATAAGACATACAAGTCCAAGAAGCACAGAATGTCCCAAACAAGAAGAAGCCAAAGAGGCCTACTCCAAGGCACATCATAATTAATATGCAAAAGGTTAAAGACAACCCTAGTGCACTGTTGGTGGGAATGCAGACTGGTGCAGCCACTGTGGAAAACAGTATGGAATTTCCTCAGAAAACTAAAAGTGGAACTACCTTTTAACCTGACAATTCTACTCCTGGGACTATACCCTAAGAATCCTGAAATACCAATTCAAAAGAACCTATGCACCCCAATGTTCATAGTAGTACAACTTACAATAGCCAAGGGCTGGAAACAGCCTAAGTGCCCATCAGTAAATGAGTGGATCAAAAAACTGTGGCACATTTATTTACATGATAGAATACTGCACAGCAGAAAGAAAGAAAGAAGGAGCTCCTACCCTTCATGACAGCATGAATGGATCTAGAGAGCATTATGCTAAGTGAAATAAGCCAGGCAATGAAAGAAAAATACCATATGATCTCACCTATAAAAGTGGAACCTAATCAACAAAACAAACAAGCAAGCAAAATATAACCAGAGACATTGAAATAAAGAACAAACTGACAGTAATCAGAGAGGAGGTGGGAGGAGATTTTTTAAAAAAGGTTAAAGACAAAGAGAAAACCTTAAAAGCAGCAAGAGAAAAGTAGTTAACTACAAGGGAGTTCCCATAAGAATGTCAATTGATTTTTCAACAAAAATTTTGCAAGCCATAAGGGAGTAGCAATAAATATTTAAAGTCATGAAAAGTAAGAATATACAGTAACTAAGATTACTCTACTCAGCAAAGCTATCATTTAGAATCAAAGGACAGATAAAGAGCTTCCCAGACAAGAAAAAGCTAAAGAAGTTCATTACCATCAAACCAGTATTATAAGAAATGTTAAAGGGTTTACAATAAAATGACAATAAATACTTAACTATCAATATTGAATCTAAAAATCAAAATAAACAAACAAGTAGAACAGAAACCGACTCATAGATACAGAGAACATTCTGATGTTTGCCAGATGGGAGAGGGGTAGGGGGGATGGATCAAAAAGGTGAAGGGATTAGGAAGTACTATTTGGTAGTTTCAGAATAGTCACAGGGTTATAAAGTACAGCACAGGGAATACAGTCAATAATATTACAATGACTATGTGTGGTGTCAGATGGGCATGAGATTTATCAGGATGATCACTTAGCAAGTTATATAATTTCTAATCACTGAAGTGTATACCAGAAACTAATATAATATTGTATGTCAACTGTAATTGAAAAATTAAAAAATGATTTAAGAAAAAATATGAGAAAAATATCTCATTCATGAAAATAAATAGAAAATCAGCCTCAATTACTTCAAATAGCCAAACACTGAAAATAATACATAGGGCTACCAACAGTAGAATGGTTAAATAAAATATTAATATGATATATTTATAAAATGAAATCCTGTATGACTGTGAAAATGAACATCACTAATGGTTGAATCCACAATATTGAACAAAAGAAACCATATAAAATAAAGAAAACATGCAATTATTTCCATTTACATGAAGTCAAAGGAGGAAACACTAAATGAGAGAGTTAGGAGTACAGACAATGGTTTTCTCTCAGGGGGAGGGGCGGCCATCATTGGGAGGATGAGCGACAGCATTTTTCATCTCAGTGGTAATTATTTGGCGTTCACTTTGTGATGTTTATTCAAGTCTATGCTCATGTTTTGTGTACCTATGCTATCTATGTGTGTTCATACATAAAAGATGTATGAAGTAAAGATTACCCCCCAAAGAACAACAATTTGCAGAATATAATGAATGAAATGGTCACATTAATGCAAAAAGTGACCATGCATATATTTTGGCAAAATTATATATGAAATCACATACATTGCTAGTAGTGCTCACTTCTAAGAAGTAGAGAATAAGTAGAATGGGGTGAGTTTCAAGGAAAACTTCCACCATTTATTCTCTACACCTGTTATTATTTGAGTTTTCCCATTGTGCTTTGAAGTATTATTTTGTTGTCACTAAAAATTTTAATACGGGTAGGAAGATAATTAGATGTTACATTATGAAAAACAATTTTCAAATTACAAGGAAAGTAGTTTATAAAAGACAGGTTTTAGTGTCATCTCCAAAGTCCCCCAAAACAATGGTTGTTCTTTTTCAATTAGTTTATGTTCAATATTATTTTGTATTAGTTTCAGGTGTGCAGCATAGTGGTTAGACAACTATGTACTTTACAAAGTGGTTCCCCCACATTTCAAGTACCTACCTGGCCCCATACATAGTTATTTCAATATTATTGACTATAGTCCTTTGTTGTACTTTACATCCCCATGACTATTCTGTAACTACCAATTTTTATTTCTCAGCTGCTTCACCCTTTCCACCCAGCCCTCGGTGCCCCTCCCCTCTGGCAATTGTTTAAAAAATGGTAACTTTAAAAGACTGGAACATGGAGGGTGGCTTGTTTGGCAATGAGGAAGAAAGGGGAAATATTCTGGCCAGGAATACTATGGCTTTGCTTCAAGACTCATTAAAAAAGAATAGGTGTAACAAAGAAAAACAAACAAACAAAAAGAAATTTTAAAAAAAAAATTTAAGGGAAAGAAACGATAAGTGTTTGAGACACCAGAGCCGAAGAGAGGGTGCACTCACCGGCAGTTTCAGGAAGGTGTCCTTAGGCTCAGAGCCAGCCTTCAGGGTTCCAAGGTAGAAGGCAGGACCCAGGTGGCTGTTTAGGACAGGTCTCCAGGTGGCAGAGCGGAGCCTGGAGAAAGGGCCACACCTTGAGGGCGACGAAAGCCCTTTTCCAATTTGTCTCGATATTGACCCCAGATTTCCCATGCAGGGACTAGGATTCTGTTTCAGTGGGACAGAGCAGACTGTGAGCAGTAAAATTAGAGCCAGGAGCCTTGTTCCAGGACTCCAGTCCTGATCCTAAAGGACTCAACAATGTTGAGCAAATCACTTTAGTTCCCTGAATCTTGGGCTCTTGACCTGCCGAGTGAAGAGTGTGAAATCTCTGAGTTCCCCAATCCTTCCAAGTGTCTTCTGGGAGTAGGTGGGACCATACCTCTCAAAGAAGCTCATTTTCATTTCCAGAGAGTAGATCGTGAAGCCCTCCAGGGGAATGTTGTTGATGGTAACAGATCCAGTCAATCCTGCAGGTGGGAGGTAGGAAGGAGAATGTGGTCGGCATTGGATATTCTCCGTGTCTGGGACAAAGAACACAGACTGTATACCCTCTGTGACAAGGGCTCAGATGCGAGGGCAAACCCTTGTCTAACTCACTATGACTGAAAGTTTCTCGCTGTGTGGTTGCATACTACTGAGGAGATACTCCACTTAACATCAGAGCTTCTCCCGAAATTCCCGAGGGGTCTGGCCCTGCTTTGAGACAAGCCAGCACCCAACATAACTGCCCCGTGTTCCTATTCTGGAGAACTGAAGGAAGCAGGACAACCAAGAGGAAAGGAGTTTGCATCTTTGGTCCGAGAACCCAAGTCTCCCACTGCCTAAATGTCTCCTTTTCCCTCCCAGCACTACATAGCCCCAGTTTTAGGGTCAGATCACCACGGAGAGAGATACAGCCTATTTCTCAGGCCTAGAGCCCACCTTTCTTCTGAAGTTGAATTTTCCATGAATAATTTACTCGTCCTTGATTCTCCACCAGGATCCTTAGAAGTTGACATCCCTGTTTGGGATAGACCAGTGCATGGGAACTACAGTCATGCAGGGGTTTTACTCCAGAACCCAGTCTTTTTTCTGAGTCCCAGATGGAAAAGCAAGCAAATGGGAGGTAGGAAAGCACCAGAGCCCAGCAGTCCTCCCTCTCGTAAGGTCCCTGTGTGTTCCTGTTCCACACTCAGTCTCTCCTGTCTTCTGTTGGTCTGCCTTAGGAAAGGCAGTGAGATTCAGCTGTGCCTTTGATAGGGCCTGACCAGAGGCTGATGATTGACTTGGGGCTTAATGGGGAAACACCATTCTTATGGAAGCAGTGTGCTGCAGCTCCTGATGTATTTGGGCCTGGGAGATGCAGCTATGCTTATAGCTCTAAACAGACACTTCCTGCTGGGACCCAAAATGAGAAGCAATCCCCAAGGGCAGTGGCAGAGAAAAGAGGCAGTCTATGTCAGAAGCAGGCTGTGTTTGCATTTGAGTGAGAGGTCTAGGGCAGTGTCTAGACTCTTGAGTTACGTACCCTGACTTTAGGAATGTTCACATTCTTATTACCATCATGCAGAATGCCTATGCTTTCCTCATTCAAAAACACCTGCAAGAGCAGAGCTGGTGTCAGACTGGAAGGCCTCTCTGAGGAAGGGAGAAGGGAGGTTTGGGAGGAGGTTGTAAGGATGAACCAGCCTTGGTGCTCACAGGTGGCTAGAAGCTAACACAGACACCCCAACAGACTTAAGTTATGATAAGGCAGAAAGTCTCATTGGTTTGACTTTGTATTTCCAATGCCTTACACATAGTAAGTGCTTAAAAATACTATCAAACAGTCAAGTTGACCAGTGGCTGACTACCCTCCCCTATAGCAGAGTTAGGCTGAATGTTCTGCTTACCTGCACAGACAGCCTGCTGACCCTACCTGTGCTATATCATGAGCATTAGCATGCAGCAGACCTCCAGAGCAGATGGATGTCTCATAGAGTACGAATCCATAGGACTGACCACTTCCATTGTGTATGGGAAGACTCTCCATGTTGATTGGCTTACTGGACACAACCGGCTGTGAGAGAGACATGGCAGAAACATGATCCAGGGTGACAGGAAGACAAGCTCCTTCTTCCTAAGACCCTTGTCATTTCTTTATTATACCTCCTAATGATCCCTAAATGATCCTCCTAAAGAGATCTTTGGGTGAGAAACACTGAACAGGTGCTATGTGATGACTCTCTTGTGCTTTATGTTCCCACGGACCAGGGAACTGGGTTAGTGGGGGCACAGTAGGGGGAACAATTGCTGCAGTTGTGAGAATTAACAGAGAGAATATGCTGTGTTTTAACAAAACTGAAGTCAAATAATGAATTATGCACTAAACAAACATTTATTTAGCACCTGCAAGGTATCAGGCACTTCTTTTTATGTAAAATGGCAATTGAAGAAGTAAAATCAATACAGACTCAAGAGCTGACATTTTCCAATGTCCAGCCTTTCTTTAAAATAGGACAGGAGGTCTAATGTTAAAGGGCAAGTAGGCACCTACAAAAGTTCAGTGATTTGGCCTAGTGGGTGGTGGAGAGTTGGAAACTCAGTTTCACGGGTTCCTAGCTCAGCAGCCTGTCCCATATAGATGGTGTCCCCACAAGAGCATTCACCAGGTGGGTTCATTCAAGCTGGGAAGCAGGATCCTCCAATATCCTGCCTCGCCTCCCACCCCTCCCCCACTTTTCAAGTTCAAGCCCCTTCATTGTCCCCCAAAAAGGAGCTTGTGAGTCTTACCCCATAGTTCTAAATTGGGGCAAAATGCAGAGAATTAGTTTCCACACTTTCCATTAAAAGCCTTTGAAAGAATCTCTACTCTGTGGCCTAAGGCCTCTCCCCTCATTCTAGTGCCCAGGCAGCACTCACCTCATATAAGTACTTCAGGGCATCCCACAGCGGCAAGTAAAGGGATGGCCTCACCGAAGGGTACACAGCCTTAGGAGTGAGCTCAGGTAAGTGGGGCAGGGGAATTGCTGCAATGAAAATGGGCCTGAAATAACTGCTGCCTTTTCCAAGGCTCCCCATCCCTATACATAAACGCTCATATCCCAAAGCCAGCCAGAGAAATAGGTCCTAGCCTGGCACATGGCTATGCTTCTACGAGAGGGATGAAAAACTGTGAAGACCTAAGTTGGAGCCATTTTGTGTGCACAGAAAGCTGACAGACACAGACCCTGACGAGGCAGTGTTGATCGTGCAGACTGAAGGCTCTTGGGATGCACGAACTCTGCATTAGGCCTTTGGCAATGCCAGTGCTTACCTAGTTTCTAGCACATGGTAGATGGTTAATGGACTTTATTTAAATAAACAAAATTAAATAGAATTATTTTTGCTATTGTATGTAAGGGTATGCTATATTATTTCATATTAAGAACTTCACAAACTGTAACTCAATTTTCACAGTCATTATAAAGGAGATTGGTATCACTGTTTTCATGTTTCAAGGAAGAAACTGAGACTTAAAGGGCTTAAAAACACTCATGCAAAACTACACAGCTTTTATGTGGGAAAACCAGGATTTGAAACTGCTACCCTTGCTCTGGAAGCACTTCATTAAGCTTATGCCCATAGGAAAAATCCTTCCCTTCCCCCCCCTTCCAATTCATGAGGAGGGCCAGTGCTCGAGTTAGAATGGTTGCTGAGTACCTAAGACAGATCCCAAGAGTTTTCGAAGCTTGAAATATTTTTCTGTATAATCCCCAGCCTCTGTCAGCACAGCGTCATAGTCTGAAAGACATCAGGACACTGTCACTGGCCAGTCAATCCCACACAGCAGATCATGCCCCCACACTTCTGGCATGAGATGGGCCAGAGCCACCAGCAGAAGACAGAAAACCCATCTTTCCTGCTCCTGGCCTGGTCCACCAGCTCAGGTCAGGTTGTGGAGTACTAATGCCAACCTAGGAACATTCCCCACAGCCCTTCCTGGGATCCAAAGGCTGCCATGACACTGGGCCCATCCTCTGTTTCACTTTCTAATGGACATGCTCTTCTTCACTCAGTCTGGATCACCCAGCTGTGACCACTGATGCCCTTACAGCAAACGCCATTTGTAATCTGTCTCTTGGAAGGGTCAAGTCAATGGGTCAACATACATGATGATGGAAGCTGAACTTTCAGTCATGGGCAGCCCCATCTACTGCAATGACAGCCTGCTGGGGGCTTTATGAACAGCACAGAAGACAAATAGAGTGAAAAATCATCAATGCTCAATATATATTATAGGTCAAGAACCCAGTGATGCCAGACTATGTTTTTGGAGCCTCCTCTGTTACAGTCCATCAACACCTACACTGGCAGGTGGCCAAGTCAGTGAACACTTGCCATAGCTGGTGACAACACCCCTGTGCGTGTCAAAATGTGTGGCCCCATTCATGAAACCAAAGTTGGTTCCGCCATGGAACATATATACGTTGAAGGAGATCTCAAATTTGATAAATTCAGACACAGTTTTTTCAACATCTGTAATGGAGAAAGATAAGAAAGTAGAGAAAATTAAAAAGCACTAATTTGATAAGACATATGCTCTCCCATGTTCACTGCAGCATTATTTACCATTGTCAAGATATGGAAGCAACCCAAGTGCCATCAATGCACCACTGAATAAAGAACACAGTACAGTTATACAATGGAATATGACTCAGCCATTAAGAAGAACAAAATCTCACCATTTACGATGACATGAATGGACCTATAGGGTCTTGTGGCAAGTGAAATAAGTCAGACAAAGAAAGACAAATACCGTATGATTTCACTTATATGTGGAATCTAAAGAGTAAAATAAATGAACAAAACAGACATAGACTCATAGATACAGTGAAGAGATTGATGGTTGCCAGAGAGGAAGGGGATTGGAAGACTGGACGAAAAAGGTGAAGGGATTAAAAAGCATAAATTGGTATTTACAGAATAGTCATGGGGATGTTAAGTACAGCATAGGAAATATAGTCAATAATATTGTAATAACTATGTGTGGTGCCAGATGGGTACTAGATTAGTCAGGGGGATCACTTCAAAAACTATATAAATGTCTAACCACTATGCTGTACACCTGAAACTAATATAAAATAGTATTACATGTCAAAAATAAATATTCAATATCACTAATAAAAAATTAAGAGAAAACATAAGTTGATGGTGTAATCTCATCATTCTAAACCCCACCCCCACAATCAACTTAATTATTTTGTCCTTTGACCTCCAGTAAGATTCCAACCAGAAAATAGGTGGGGTTGGCCAGAACTGCTGGCGGCAACCACATCTTGTTTCCTAGAGCCTTGTTTAGAAATAATTTTCCTCATAGTATGGACATAATTGGACCCCTAACTATAGCCTAAGAACCCTCATGTCACTTAAATATCTAATGTCATTATATTTTTGAAATTGTACAAATAATTAGTAAACTCTCATTACTACCTTCCAGGGCACCGCCTCTAGGGACACTGGTTTAGAACATCTGCAATAGTGCACAAGTGGGCATTCTCCATTTTTCAGGCAGAAATTCTGGTTTTTGTCGCCATCATTCAACAGGGGAGCTCATCTCTCCACTGGATGTAAATAAGGGAGAGTGGGGTGGTTAAAGTCAGCTGTGGGATCCAGTCCTGCTGCACTCTTCATGGTCTGTGTGATCTTGGATGGCCTGCTTTCCTCTCTCAGAGCCTCTTCCTCTTATTTTGTTAATGGTATGTCCCAATGCCTACTAACTCCAACATAGGACTGATGAGAGAGTTAACTGATGAGAGAGTATAGGTAAGAAATGTGGCATCTTCCCTGACATATAAGTGATCAGAAAAATGCTGTTTGGTGGGGTGGTGGGGGGAGTTCTATTTGCAGGCCAAAGCAGACTTTTTTCAGTCGCTTGGTACTTTTCAATGGTTCTCTTTACTTCAGGTACAAGTGAGCTTGTTTTCATAATAGCAATAAAAAAACATTTTTAGTAGCAAAATTCTTTTATTAACAACATCTGCCAGGCACTGATCTGAGTGGGTTCCATGGGTTGCCACATTTAACCTGCACAACAACTCCATGAGGTAAATTACATGATGATCCCTATTTCTGGATGAGGACACTGAACCTGAGAAGGGATCAGTGGCCAGTGCAGCTGAGCAGGAACGGAAATGCTGACCTCTGGCTCCAGGATCTACGCTCTCAGCCACCATTGCCAGTCTACCAACAATTATTGCCACACCCTTGACAACTCCCCAGCAATGGCCTGTGCGTTTCCCAGAGACGGTTAAGAATTTTGGCTGATGCGTCCCCTTCTGCAGAGATGTCATTTTGTCAGAGACCCTCTTGTGACCTCCTTGACTCCCCTCTGCAGGTCTGTCCCCATCTTTCTATCACTGTGTCCCCTTTGTTAGATATTGTTTTACTTCTTCATTATCTGCCAGCTCCACTAAAGTACAAGCTCCCTGGGAGCAGGAGCCAGGTAATTTTTCTGCCAGTGCACCTCCAGGCCTAGTTCTGCCCCTGTGCATCGTATGTGTTGAGCTAATAGTCACAGTCAAATGAGCTGAGTAGCCAGCAGAGAAATGTGTGAAGGACCCACAGCCCAGGGCTGTATCTGCTTGGTTGAAGCACTGAGCAACACTTACCATTTGCATCTTTAACCATGTGTTCACCTCCCCATGTGTCAAACCAGCCGACCCAGTATTCCATAACCATAATGGGCTTATTCCTCTAGAAACAAACCAAATAAAATACTCACAAAAAGGGAAAAAATCAGAAAAACTGCATACAACAGATGAAAGTTTAGGAACTTCCGCTTTTCACTTTTTTCCAAGTCAGCCCAACTCCCGCTCACCCACTACCCCTTGGTTTCTCCTCCTCCTGCACATTCATGATCACCAGTCCCCTTCCCACTTGAAGCACCTGCCTGTCCCACCCAGAGAGAACCATCTGCAATCCAGCCTTGTCACAGGGGAAGCTGGTATTGAAAGAATCAGCTTTGGATACATGAAGACTTGACTGCAATTCCTCATGGAGAAACTGAGACTCAGTGGTTACACTGCTGATAAGTTCAGAGACACGGCTCAAATCCAGGGCTGAGCCAAACTGTCAGCCACTACAGTACATTGCCTACTAATAATACCATTAGGAGGGAGCCAGAGTAGCAGAATAGGTGTATGTTCCACTCACTTCCTCCCTGGACCACACCAAAATTTCAGCTAAATTATGAAACAATCAACTTGGATCACCATCTGAAGACTAGTTGACTAGAAGTCTGATAACTAAAGATATACAGAAGAAGCCATGTGGCGACTGGTAGGAGGGGCAGAGATGGAAAAAGGGCAGGCCCCCCACTCACATGTAGCAGCTGAGAATCAACAGAAACATCTCAGCTGCAAAGGTCACCCTGAGGAGCAAGAGGTCTCAACCCCACACTGAGCCCAGAATGCCAGAGCTGGGAAGAGGAGCCTATGTAACATCTGTCTGTGGAAATCTGTGAGGACTCTGTCTGCCCAGGTGAGAGAGGAGTCTGCTGGGAACCCAGGCACCCTCTCAAAGGACCAGCACACACAATCCCATTCATGGGTACTCACCCTGAGCTTCAACAGAGGGACAGCAACTCAAAAGGAACCCAGTCATAAAGGGAGAGACTGAGTTGTGTGACTTCTGGGAGAGGGCTGGAGGGACAGCTGCCAATGTCCCTGTGTTGAATCCCTCTCCCACACCTCCCACAGACACCACCTTTCCCGAATCAAGCACTCCCCTCCACACAGCATCAGCCTAGTGAGATGCACTACTCCCACCCTGCTGAGTCTATGAGGCCATGTCCCAACAAGCTCCCATAAGACTATGGGATCTGCTGGCAGCAGCCAGCCTGGACCTGCATTGCAGTCTTCCTTGAAAAACTGTTGAATTCTGGGCAAGGTCAGAAGGCACCAGAGACACACAGGGAGTTGTATGGCTTTAGGAAAAGGGTTGTTTTCCTGGCATGTCTGAACACTGTAACTGTCCCTATGTTGGGTCCACCCTCACCCTAGAGCATTAGTCTGGGAATCTACACAGGGACCACCCTGCCATTTCCGGAGGCCACGCCCTACCAAGCTAACACAAGGCTGTAGAATCACCTGGTAGTGGCCAGCCTGGGCCCGCATTGCAGTCTTTCTTAAAAACTCTCAAGGAATTCCGGGCAAGCTTAGGATTGCCAGACACACACAAGCAGAGGCTGAGATCTGTGGTTTTAGGGTGAGGATGTCTCCCCTTGTACCTGACAGGTGCAAGAGTTCCTGTGCAGAGCCTTCCTTCCAGGTGGCCACATCTTAATCTATTTTAGCCTGATGACTCTCTAAGACCCCTCTGCCAAGTCCACAGGCCCCAGGCGCAAGATGGCTGGCCTTGGTGAACCCTAAGACTCATGCTAAGTGGCCTCAGACCCAGCACTGGTGCCATTTGAATCTGTATTAACCTGGTGAACACCACTTACCCTTACCTGGTGACTCCTTAAGAAACCACCTGAGGCTTTTACAGTGAGTGAGCCTAGCAGGCTACTGGCAGGTGGCAATAAGTCTTGGGATACTGTGAGCTTTTTGCTGACCTGCCCCAGGCCTGGTATTAGTGGCAGATGAACTTGGCATGTCGCCCCTTCAGCTTTGTCCAGGCCCAGCACAGGCAGCTATCAGCCATGGGCTTCTTTGTAGCTCCAAACAGAAACCCCAGGGCTGGTCACAGGCAACATCTGACATTGACCTGCAGCAGAGTCCTTCCCAAGAAGCCTCAGGACCAACACACCTGCTGACTCTCTTCAGACCACATCAGAGCATGACCCAATGCATTCCACATATGGCACAACAAATAGGAGACCTTGGCAGGAACCAGACCCAGTTGGGACAAATTTTACTTTTGGAGGTCAGTCCCCACATAATAGCTCACACACTGTGGTCAGGGTCCATCCTCACAGTCAGCCAGCCTGAGGGCCAACCCCACCAACAGATGGGCCCCCAGCAATCAAGGCTCAAGGATGTAACCCACAAAAGAGACACCCCTGAAATACCCAGATCAGGTATTCCAGGAGGCTGCACCACTCAGCCC
>PVIA01016713.1:0-10680 GCA_004024845.1 Tonatia bakeri | reverse complement strand
GGACCCCAGGGGTAATCAGGCCTGGGACAAAGAATATGCAAAGACCCTGTGAGATCTGCTTGCTGGAGGATGCTCTTTAATTAGAATATGAAGTCATGGGCAGGAAACAAATCTAAGCTTTAAATCCTGTAGTCTTTTTAAATTATAAAATCCCAAAATCTCTGGCTCAGCATCCAGTAGAAAATCTGCTAGCACCTTTCAAAAGCTAACTACTTGTAAGTTGCAAACTGTATTGGTATTCAAGAATAAAACCCTGGTTGTGCAGGGGGAAGGGGCTCTCCCCACGAGGGGGTGAGCCGAAGGGGCTTTCCACGAGGGAGCCAGCCGAGGGCGCTCCCCAGGAGGGGGCTAGCCAGGCGCTCTCCGACTTAGAGAGAGTCTTCTCCCTTCCTGACTTCCCTAAAGAAAACTGTTTATATGCATGATGATTTCTTGTGTTTCAATGAGCCGTTCGCAGTGTGTTTTAAATGAGGTTTGAAAATCGCATCAGTTGGCACCCAACATGGGGCAAAGGCAAAAGGAATTTGATCATTAGAAGCGAGGATTGAAAATCGCTACACATATACTTGTTACTTAATAATTCTGCTTATATGTGTATTTGTTCTATAGAAAAACACACAAAGATTTCATTCAAAGATGGTCATTGGCTTTTTCTGAAATAGCAAAATTCCAAACACCAGAAATGTCCTTCTAGAGAGGACTGTTGAAATAAATTGTATTTTGTATACTAAACATTGCTAAAAGCAATAAGATACATCTATACAACCTAAATGAAAAATTAATTGAGATATTTTATGTGAGAAAAACTACATAAGGAGAAACATCCACTGGTTATAAATAATTGTTTTATGAAAGAATAATCACGAGCAATTCTGTAAAAACATTCTGAAATATTTCAATCAGGAGCAGTTACCTCTGTGTTTTTACGATCAGAGATAATATCAATACTTACAGAGATTATCACAACCATTTGCAGATGTGCATCATGTAGCAAAAAAACTTGAGTTGTGTAATGTGCACATTACCACCTAAGGATGAAGAAGGGGATACTTTACTTTCTTGTTTCTATTCTCATACCATAAACCACTGTCATTTTACAGTCCATTTAGTGCTGTGTGTGGGCATTCTTGTGCTTTCTGATGGTGGTTATCTGTTTCAAATGACCCCCAAGCATAGTGCTGAAGTGCAGTCTAGTGCCTCAGTTCAAGAAGGCTGGAATGTGCCTTATGAAGAAAATATGTGTTACCCAAGCTCATTCTGAGTTATAGTGTTGTTGCCTGCAATGTTAATAAATGACAATATAAAAAAAAAGTGTTTCCTTATTTAATTAAATATAAACACTTGTAAAATGAAGTTATATTTTGATCAATTGATGAAAATATTATGACCACCAAAATCTCCCCTAACCTTTTGTTTTCCCCCAAAGAGCAATGGTTCATTATTCTCTCATTCAGTGTTTGTAGAAACTATTGAAGTAACTGTGAGAATCAACTCAACTTCAGTTTGAACAATGTAACCCTATGAACAGTCTTTGGAATGTCCATCCCATCCCCACACAGTCTGCTTCCATTATCTGAAAAACATACTCTAGGAATGCAGAGCCAGGACTTTAACCACCAAGGCAGCAAGCTGGTCAAAGGAGGCTGCTGAGAGCTTTCTTGTTATCTGTACCTAAATCAACAAGTGAGGCTTTGCTAAGGTAGCATACTATTGGTGACATCAGTGGTACTCAAGATTGGAGTTTAGAGTTCCACCACACCTGTCATGGGCAGGCCCACAGTCTAGCCAAAACCACTTTCATGCTCTTCTAAGGAGTGGTGCCCAAATTGAGTTGGTGCCCAGACATTGAAAGGAGGATGTGAGATGCCTGGGCTAACTCTAGGAGTAACCAAAGCCTCCTGGTCATTGTCAAGTCTTTCTTGAATGCTGCCCCCCCCCCCAGATGCATCATGGAGATGGAAGCACCTAGAAAGGCAATGAGCAGCAACATTACAGAATGTCTACAAGAGAGGAAGGAGGTATTGTCTTGTGGTTGCTCAGTGATCACAGAAAAAAATGTTGTAAATATCTGAGGTAGAGAACTTGCTCTAAGACTTTTCAGGATAACTTGGTGGCTAACCTCCACAAATCAAGCTTTTTAGGAGGTTCATAAGTATTAAGCGGGAGGGGAAAATTGGTTTTAGTCATTTGACAAACTTCACTTAAAGAATTGAGACATCTCTCTGGCCAAACCATAGTCATTGTGGCCTTGGCAATGTGTCTCCTCATTCCCAGTTCAACACATTTGAAGTTAATGGGAAAAAAATTAAAATGGTGTCAAGTTGTCTTCCAATAGTACCAAGAGCTATATAGTACCTGGGTCACTAGGAAAACCCTAGAATTGCTGTTAAGGTGTTAGAAAGAGTTTGCTAGGTTGTATACTGCATTCTCCATGCTTCTCACACCGTAAAGTCACAACAGTTTGTTTTCACTTCCTACTATATAGCAGCATATATATTAATATAGATATAACTTATGTAACTTTACATAAGATTGCTATCATTTATATATTTGAAAGCAAATAGCTTAATCTTAACTAATTGCCCTAAAATAGAAATAAAACTCTCACTAAATGAAATGTAAATTATAATTCTTATGTTTGATTAAAAACTTGAGTAACCTTCTACATACAATATTTCATGGATTGTCAACTACCCTCCATTAACCTCATTTTTCCTTCCTCTTTAGTCTTTGTTACTTCTAATGAAAATCAACCTCTTTTTCTAAAAATAAAATCTGTTAATTCCCACTCTGGCTTCACTTTAGGCTCCATCAGATCATGTTGTTATGTGGTGTTAGCCTCTGGGCTATTGTGATGTGCTGTCTTCCAAGATGCTGCAGTTGCCCAGGAGCACTAGAACTCAGGCCATGTGCTATCCAGTGACTAGTAATTGTGAGCCTGATCATTTTGGGGCCTCAGAGTGACCCTAAAAGCTCTGCTCAGCTCCAATGCTACACCTGACTTGTATAAGTCTTTGACTGAATTCATATTCTTCAGTTATTTTTCCTTCCCCTTTATTTGTAGAATAGACAAATTACTTAAATCCTTTGAGGATAATGAAGAACCTGAATTGTAGTAATTTTTTTTACATCTCAAAACAAGTTTTATGCAATGAATTTCTGGCAATGTCTTTCTCTCTGCACTGTGTTTAGAAAGCCAATATCTTCCTGAGGTAGAATATCTCAACAAGAATGGAATGTTTCTTTGTTGGATATTTAGATCACACTGCCACTACCTGATTTAGCAGAAAGTACATTTGGCTTAATTAATTCCTTAGGTCTTTCTCTTCTGATTTTCCCAGAAATTCGTCAGGGTGTACAAATGAAAAATGTACACCCTGATATATAGGTAAAAACCTGGGTTAGAATTGGCCCCAAACCATAGCTCTGATGCTTTTTGCCTATTTTCTTCAAAATTATATTTCACAATCAAATAATTTTCTCTCATTTGCTTTTTCTGACGCTAATAATTATTTTTTTATATTTTGTGATAATTTTTATAATAGCTTAACATATTCTCTTTGAGTTTTTAGCATTTAAAACTAATTTCTAAATTTACATTTCATAAATATTTAATATCATTTTCCTACTGCATGAATTATCCATAACAGCATTTAAACTGTCATACAATTATGTAATCCTTATTTTATAAATTATTAGTGATAAGCAGATATTTGTTATTACATAATGATTTATATTGCAATGATGTTAATTCTCAATTTAAACTGGAGACACCAATTTCATCCTTGTATCTTAAAAAACAAGTGATATGAATGCCAACAGAATATTAAATGTTAGCCCTATGACATTAATAACAAGGTTTTAATTTTTTTCTACATTTAAAGGTCCCTACTCATGAGTTCATTACTCACAGAATCCTTATTTAGTTTCATTGATTTATGTGTCTGTTTTTATGCCAGTACCATGTTGTTTTTATTAGTATGGCCTTGTAGTATAGTTTAATATTAGGTCAGGAGATTCTTCCCAGTGTTCTTTCTCAAGATTGCTATGGCTATTTAGGGTCTCTGTGGTTCCATATAAAGTTTTGGAATATTTGTTCTAAATCTGTGAAATATGCCATTGGTCTCTTGATAAGAATACATTGAATCTGTAGAATGCTTTGGCTAGTATGGGCATTTTAATGATGTTAATTCTTTCTATTCATGAATATGATACATGCTTCCACTTATTTGGATCTTCTTCAATTTTTTATAATTTTCCAAGTACAGGTTTTTTACATTCTTGGTTAAATTCTTTCCTAGGTATTTTATTCTTTTTGAAGCAATTGTGAATGGGATGGTTTTCTTCAGAATCTTTATTTAGGAACATGGATTATTTTACATGTTAGCTGAACACAATCACTTGATTATCATGCTAATTCCTTAAGTTAAAAAGGAGAGTTACTTCATTAGACAATGGCATCCTATTGCCAGCTACAGGAAATTTTTTATTACAAACAAATCATTCCCCTGCCCTGAGAGTCAACAATGCTATGATAAAGAATAGGAAAAAATGAAAATGAAAAAATGTCAGTGATATGAAGCAGTAGCCCATGGATGGGTTGTTTTGTTTGTGTCACAGTTTTGCATGATGCCTGGGACATGATAGTTTCTCAATAGCACTAATACCATCACTTATCAAATTATGATAGTGTTCTTTTTTTCACCTGTAGAATAGGACAATATTTGCCAGACTGTGTAGCATGGAGTAAATACTCAATATAGGTTAGTTTCTTTGACTTTTCATTTGAGATGGAAATCCTCCTTCTAAATTTGCAGAATTGTAAACATTTTAAACAGAGTTTATATATATATATATATATATATATATATATATATATATACACACACACAACAATATTTTCTTGATATACCCTAATATGTGGGTAGAAAAGAAGTGATTAACAGGCAAAATTTGATTTTTATTCACTTTTTTAATAACAAAAACATAAGCACTTGAAACTTCAGTATCCATTGATGGAGGAATGAATAAATAAAATGTGGTATACATTGAATGTATACATACAATATATACATACAAAGAAACATTATTTAACCTTAAAAATGAAGGAATTTCTGACACATGCTATATCATGTATGAATTTTGAAGACATTATGCTGAGTGAAAGAAGCCAGACAAAAAAGATCATATATTGTCCTGGCTGGTATGGCTCAGTTGGTTGGAATATCATCTTCTGCACCAGAAAGTCATGGGTCTGATTCCCAATCAGGATCCACACCTATGTTGTGAGTTCAGTTCCCAACTAGGGCACCTATGGAAGGCAACTGATCAATATTTCTCTCCCTCATCAATGTTTCTCTCTTTCTTTCTCTCTATCCCTCACTCTGTGGAATCAATAAATAAATTCTCAGGCAAAGATTAAAAATAATAATAAAACAAAAATTTTATAAAGGACAAATACTGTATGATTTCACTAGTATGAGGTACCTAGTGTAGTAAAAGTCAGAGATAGAAAGTAGAATAGTGGTTGCCAGATGCTGGGGGAAGGGGAAAAGAGGAGTTGTTTGTTGGGGACAGAGGTTCACTTTTGCAAAATGAAAAAATTCTGAAGATTCATTGCACAACAATGTGAATTTATTAAACATTGTTGAACTGTGCACTTAAAAATGGTTATGATGATAAATTTAATGTTATCAGTATTTTACCACAGTTAAAAGTTGTTAAACAGTGATTGGAAAGTTATGGAATCTTCCCAGAATGTTAAGAAGATGGGAAGAACCATCAAATGGAACACAGTTGGAAGCAGGGATTAAAGATTTTAAAAAATTCCATATTTTTCAAAGAGTAAAAAAAAAAATACAAGTACTTACTGAGTACCCTTTATATTCTAGTCACTGAGGACACAGCCCACTGTCAGGTGGGCAAGACAGACATGTGAATGAAGCAGTCATTATGAAGAACAATGGTAACTGCTCTCTAATCACAGTATCAAGGAAGAGCTTAGAAAATGAGGAGGCTGGAGTGAGGGAGATGGTGGTGAGGTAGGAGGGAGCAGATTTCACTGCCCCCTACACATGGGAGAAAAATCTAGCTGATCTATGGAGGAACAGAGCAAACAGTCAATAGGAGACCAAAAATTGTAGCGGACATTGAAACACCAGATGGTAAGGAGAGTGCTTCAGAACAATAAGGTCCCAGGGACCAGGGTGGGAACCAGGGCAACTGCAGCCCCAGGCCCAGCACCCACTGGGTCTACCACAGGGTTCTTGGAAGAGAGCTGAATCAACTGCTCCTTCCCAGCCAAACAAAGTTTGAGCAGCACCGGGAGAGACCTGGTTGATTGAAGTCACAGAGAGTGGAATAAGGACTAAGTGGCAAACACACAAGGTCTGTGAGCACCCATAGAGTTTGTGGACACCAGCTGCAGAGAGATGCAAGTTGGGCCTTGATAGGCCCTGACCCTGATAGTCCCTGACCTGGCTGGAGAATTGGTCTGTGCGAGATGCCAGGCCATTGTACGGAGTGGCAGGCTTGAGTGGGAGGAATTTCTCAAAAAAAAAAAAAAAAGTGAAAGAAGAGACACTATTTGGGCATTTCTTCAGCAGCAATTGCTCCGGCATCCTCCCCACCCAGCCTGGCAGCACTCCTGAGGTGGTTCATAAAGCCCTGCACACCCCCATAGCCCTAGGAAGAGTGCACACCTGAACCAGTGGGACCATAGGCAGCCTGACTGAGTGCACACTCCTGCAACCCGGCGAGAGTGCGCTCTACAAAAGGCCTGGATGCCACACCCAAGGACCAAGGGAGAGGCACCAGGCTAGCTCTAAGGAGAGTAGAAGACTAGCTATGGAGAGTGTGCATGAGGCTGACTGAGTGCAGATGGAGAAAGGAGAACAGCCATACCAATCACCCCTCAGCCAGCTGCTGCCAGAAGGACCAGAAAATAATGTTTGGCCAGTTTAAAACCAGCAAGAGGCTCTTTTTTTTAAGTATTTTTTTACTTTTTAAATTTGTTCTTACTTTTTATCACTCAATTCCTTTTTCCTCTCTTTCCTTCTTTCTTGTTTTATTCTTTCTTCCCCCTTTTTTCAATTTTATCTCTTCTTATGCTTTTCTTTTTCTTTTTAAATATTCACAAGTGAGACAAAAAAACCTGGAACTGTGAAAAGACCAGAGTTGGACCCAGAGATGGGGCATCCCAACAGCTGAGACAAGGAGAAAATTTCACTTTGCTATTACAGAGAACCTGAGAGTTATTGCATATTTGCATTATTATTTTTAATTATTCTTACATCTTTTATTTTAATAGTATTCTTGTACTCCTCTTACATTTAGTCTTCTTTGCTTAGCTGGTTATATTGTATCATTTGACAGGTTTCCCCTGTTATATTGTATAATTTGACAGGTTTCCCCTGTTCTCTCATACTGTATTGCTAATTTACTGTCCATAACTTCACTTGTGTTCCATTAGCATACTTCTCAAGGTCCTATACTCCCTATTCTTGTTATCCGGGTCACATAGATTCTGTCATATGATTGTTGCTCTAATATTATTGTAAATAATAGCTGTTCCATACAATTGCAAATACTACACAACACTCCTCCAGGATCTTGGCCCACTTCACAGTTTACTGAACTCTATTACTGTAGTGGTTAACTCTATTCTCTCACATGCTACACCTATTGACTATCCTTTACTCTCACCTTACCTCAGAATCTGACCTCCCACAAGCTCACTAGTTTCTAGATCCAAGTTAAGACCCTCCCCTCCCCAACAGGAGTCTTATCTACTTTCCATCCTTTCTAAAAAGTGGCTGGCTGGGTGGAAGATCAGGGTTAACACTATACATAGCCAAAGGATCTCCTTTCTCTTCTCTTTGGCTGCTACTCTAAATATAGAAAACTCTCTTGTTGTCAAGCCATTTTGCCTCCCCCCTCTTCTGATCACAAAAAAGATTAGGTGGAAGCTGTGAACACTGGGATACCCACTGGAAGAGGAAACCAAACAACAGAGGAACTACTAACAGATAACCACAGAAGAAGGTGAAGGAGGGAATGGAAGCCACACTAACCTCAACCCAGGACTGATCTGGAAATACAACTAAATAGTGCAGAAATTACCCAGAACAAACAACTGAACAAGAGCAAGAGAGAATCCTCAAAACCTTGTACACATGGAAGAACCAGCTTCAAGACAACCTGCCCTCACCAGCACAACAAAATACAAGAGGTGGTGGACAGAATGAACCTCAGTTAACCAGCTGGTGGGAAAGACCAACCAAATAAAGACCCAACAACAATCAAAACCCAAAGACAAACACAGAGTCAACCTAAATGATAGCCCAAGACCAGTGCACTCAGGAGAACAAGGAGACTGCACCACTGAATCTCACAGATATGCTACCACAGAAGTTCACACCATAAACTCAAGGAGCCAAAACAGACCAATTTAAGAAGCTGAGGCTATCAAGAAGACTCTCACAAACAATGGGAAGACAAAGAAACAATCCCCAAATGAAAAAAAAAGGGGGGGAAGCCTCAGAAAGAGTACTAAAGGAAATACAGGCAATTCGACTATCCGATATTGAGTTCAAAGTAATGGTTATTAGAAGCTCAATGAACTTGCAGTGATTTACCAAAAACTAAAGGGAAACTACAATGAACTCACTGAAAACTATACCAACATGAAAAAGCAAATAGAAAGTATAAACAAGGTCCAAAAGGAAATAAAGAATACAATTTCTGAACTGAAGAACACAGTAGAAGAAATTAAAAGCAGGCACAATGAAGCAGAAGATCGTCGGATCAGTGATCTGGAGGACAAGGTCAAAAAAACAAAACAAAACACCCAGAAAGAGCAAGAAAAGAAAAAGAGGCTCAGAAAGAATAAAGAAGGATTAGAAGAAATACAAGACAATATGAAATGTAATAGTATCTGTATAATAGGGATACTAGAAGGAGAAGAATAAGAGCAAAGTATAGAAAACCTATTTGAAAAAGTAATAATGGAAAACTTCCCTAATTTGATGAGCGAAAAAGTCACAGAAATCCAGGAAACACAGAGAGTCCCAATCAAGAGGAACCCAAAGAGGCCTACTTCAAGACACATCATAATTAAAATGGCAAAATACCAAGACAAAGAGAGAATCTTAGTGGCAGCAAGAGAGAAACAAGAAGAAATATCAAAGGGAGCCCCAGTAAGGTTAGCAGCTGACTTCTTAATGGAAAAGCTCCAAGTAAGAAGAGAATAGCAAGAAATATCCCAAGCAATGAAGGACAGAAGCCTTCAATCAAGGCTACATTACCCAGCAAGGCTCTCAATTAAGGTAGAAGGCCAAATAAGGAGCTTCCCACACAAAAGAAGTCAAAAGAATACACCTTCACCAAACCAGCTCTGCAAGAGATGCTAAAGGGACTGCTTTAAGGAAAGGAAGGAAAAAAAAGAGAGAGAGAGAGTAACACAGTATGAAAAGAGCAATGAATAAGTACACATGAATGATAACCTTAAATGTAAATGGACTAAACCCTCCAATCAAAAGACATAGAATAGCTGAATGAGTAAGAAAGCATGACCCACACATATGCTGCCTACAGGAGCCCACCTCAGGACAAAATACCTACACAGACTACAAGTGAAGGGCTGGAAACAAATTTTTCAAGCAAATGAACAGGAAAAAAAAAGCCTGGGTAGCAATACTCATATGAGACAAAATAGACTTCAAAAAAAGGACCATGAAAAGAGACCCAGGAGGTCACTTCATAATACTTAAGGGAAGAATCCACAAAGAAGACACAAACATTGTAAATATATATATATATATATATATATATATATATATATATATATATACCCAACATAGGAGCACCCAAATATGTACAAAAAAATCTTAGAGGACTTCAAGAAAGATATTGACAGTAGCACAATTATATTAGGGGATTTTTAACATCCCACTGTCAAAAATGGACAGATACAGTCTTTAAATGCACATTAAACTTAAATCACAAAAAAAAAATGGACAGATCCTCCAACAAAATATCAATAAAGATATTGTGGCATTGAACAATACCCTAGATCAAATGGACTTAACTGATATATATAGAACCTTCATCCCAAAGAAGCTAAATACACATTCATTTCAAATGCACAAGGAACATCATCAAAGATAGACCACATGATAGGACACAAAACAAGCCTCTACAAATTCAAAAAATTTGAAATAATATCAAGCATTTTCTCTGACCACAGGGACTGAAACTAGAAACCAACCCCAAGGAAAAAAATCCAAAACACTCAAAATCTTGGAGATTGGATAGCATACTATTAAACAATGAATAAGTCAAAAATAAAATTAGGGAAGAAATCAAAATTTCTGGAAACAAATGAAAATAAACTCACAGTGGGACTTATGGGACACAGTGAAGACAGTCCTGAGAGGGAAGTTCATAGCAATAAGGGCCTACCTAAAAAAGATGGAAACATTTCAAACAAACAAACAACCTAACTCTATGCCTACAAACACTGGAGGAAAAACAACAAAGACAGCCCAGTGCAAGTAAAGGAAGGAAATAACCAAGATCAGAGCAGAATTAAATGACAGAGATTAAAAGCACAATTCCAAAGATCAATGAATCCAGTAGCTGGTTCTTTGAAAAGATAAACAAAATTGACAAGCTTTTAAT
>PVIA01016712.1:0-17974 GCA_004024845.1 Tonatia bakeri | reverse complement strand
AGAGAATAAGTAGCATAGGTGGTAGGTAGAAAATAGACAGGGGGAGGGCAAGAATAGTACGGAAAATGTAGAAGCTAAAGAACTTATGACACATTAACTAAAGGTGGGGAATGTGAGTGGGAGGGGGTGGGCAGGGTGGAGGGGAGTGAAGGGGGAAATGGGACAACTGTAATAGCATAATCAATAAAATATATTAAAAAAAAAAACAATGACTGTGTGTGCCTGGTAGCAACATGGCTAGCCATATTATTAAGTAGGCAATGGAAGTTGTCGTTATTATGTGTCTTAATTACCCTTAAAATATCCTGCAGAATTTATTAAAGCTCTTTACTTTTATCTTGTTGTTAATACTATAAAGTTATATTGTAAGGGCTCTAATGTCATGTTTTATTTTAAATGTTTATTTGCAAAAAAAATTTCTTTAGCATTTGTATAATCGTAGTCTGTAAATCAGTTCTTGAAAAAGTCATTCTTAGATTATTCTCTTCATTTTCAGACAAGAGGGGCCGCTTTTTTCATTATTGCTGTGATCTGCCTATTGCTTTTTGACAATGATGATCTCATGGCTAAAATGGCTGAACACCGTATCCTTTTGTAGTAGATCAGAGTTATTCAGTCTTGTAGGAAAATAGAAGACTGATAGAATGGGAAATGGAGTGACTGAACTAGACTGTCAGAAATTTAGGAACAGTGAATGTATTTTAGGTTATCCTCATGTAAAAAAAAATGACTTGCTACTCAACAAAATCAATCTATTTGTTCCCTTGTAATTTATATGATTGTTTTAGAAGTCATTGGCAGTTACTAATACAAACTTTTTTGAGACTAAATGAAAAACATTTGGCATATTTTTGTCAGAAAAAAGTTCAAATTCCTTAATTTAGTATTCACTCTCTTGCTCTAAATTACTATTTCCGACTAAGCCTCTACTCTTCTTTTATGTAAACCCAACTTTCTCCCCTCCCCCAACTCCTGCACACACACACACACACACACACACACACACACTCATTTGTTTTTTGCTTGCACCCTGAGGGTTATGTGGTCAATGACTTAAAAACAGATTTGGGACTGATTTTAAATGTCATTCTAAAAGAACAACCTTAATTCCATTTGATAGGAGTGGTCCAAGGAGGGTCCTTGCTCTTGTTTATTTGTTCTGTATGTATACTTATGTCTTTTAGAAGTACTAAAATGTAACAAGTATATCTTAAGCACTATTATAATTGTTTTGGAGACAACAAAAGGAATGCAGACCATCCAACTTATTAATCATATCATAAAATTAAATTCTAAATTGTTCTGTTTTTAAGGAAAACTTTATTGAGGGTAGTTAGGTTTTGGGCTACCACACTAGTCTGTAGTCAATCTAAAATAATGTACCAAAAATTCCAGGAGGACTTCAGGGTTCAGTGAGTTAATATTTGCTGTTTTTTCCTTGACTCCAACTCACTTAGCTGAAGGACGTCATGACAGTGCTCTAACTCACATGCTTTACACAGCCATTGCCTTCTTAGGTGTGGCTGATCACAAGGTACGTTCTTTTTTTTGTTGCTAATGTAATCAGAAGATCTGAAAAGTTAGAGCAACTATAATTATAAAAGTATGTTTAGGATAAGTTACCAATAATTTACAGTACTGCCTGCCATTTAAGTAGTTCAGGAATTTGGCATATGGAAAAACATACTAGTTCATTTCTTCAAATATTATGTATTTAAGGATTGAATATTGGGCTGTGTATATTTCTAATGAGACTTATCTAATTTTACTCATAGGGTGGAGTATTATTGCTCGTACTGGCTTTGTGTTGTAAAGTGGGTTTTCATACAGCTTCTAGAAAGCTCTCTATAGATGTTGGTGGAGCCAAACGTCTTCAAGCTTTGTCCCATCTTGTTTCTGTGCTTCTCTTGTGCCCTTGGGTCATTGTTCTTTCTGTGACAACTGAGGTAAGTAAGATTTATTGGTAATAAGAAAAATGAATTGCTATTATAAATTTTATTTTGGTACGTTGTATTTTATTTCAATTTGAGGTTGCAAGTGGCTTAAATTATCTTTGCTTCTTTTCTTTGTAGTTTTTGATCATTTTTTTAAGTTAGTTGTATTGTTTATAGAAAAATCAAATCAAGTACCATTACATTTATATATCCTTCCTATGCCTATGACTCAAAGGAATCAGTTGAAACGATTTATTATCTACCATGTGTTAGGCACAAGGGTTATGGATCACATAGTATTTATAAAATTATTAAAAACCATGCTTTTACTTTTTATATTTTGGGGAATATTGTGGAAATGTGCCAATATCTTATAGCTCTTATATGTTGGCATTTTACAAATTGTATTGAATCATGAGAATATTTGTTTATAGGTAAAGGGATTAACTTAAAGATCTTAAAAGATATGAACTTTATACCTATATATATGATATTGACAAAAAATTTCTTTTTTAATTTTTAGAGTAAAGTCGAGTCTTGGTTTTCTCTTATTATGCCTTTCACTACGGTTATCTTCTTTGTCATGATCCTGGATTTCTATGTCGATTCCGTTTGTTCAGTCAAAATGGAAGTTTCCAAGTGTGCCCGGTATGGATCCTTCCCCATTTTTATTAGTGCTCTACTTTTTGGAAATTTTTGGACACATCCAATAACAGACCAGCTGCGGGCTATGAACAGAGCAGCACACCAAGAGAGCACTGAACACGTCCTGTCTGGAGGAGTGGTAGTGAGCGCTATATTCTTCATTTTGTGTAAGCGTTTTTCTCCTTAGCAAATTTCTTCTTAATGGATTCTGATGTTTACATCATTTACTTGATTTGGGAATTTGTTCAGTGCTTGCATTCAGTGCTGACAGATACTGTGTTGGTTTTCGGTAGCTTAAACTTTTAAACTTTTGTAATATTTTTTTCTCTCTTTTTAGCTGCTAACATCTTATCATCTCCCTCTAAGAGAGGACAGAAAGGTACCCTAATTGGATATTCTCCTGAAGGAACACCTCTTTATAACTTCATGGGAGATGCTTTTCAGCATAGCTCCCAGTCGATCCCTAGGTTTATTAAGGAATCACTAAAACAAATACTTGAAGAGAATGACTCTAGGCAGATCTTTTACTTCTTGTGTTTGAATCTGGTAAGATTTTTAAATATTAGTGGAATATCTTAAAAGCTTAATCTTTTAATTTTTATAATTCTGTTATAATTTTAGTAATTCCCAAATTTCTTTGTAATTACAAATGAGCTAAAATTACATTTTCTCTAAATAGTAGAAAGATTACAGGATCATATGCAGACAACTTAAGCAAACAATTTTTTTTTAATTTTTATTGATTTTAGAGAGAGAGAGAGGTAGGGAGAGAGAGACAGGCAGACAGACATCAATTTGTTGTTCCACTTATTTATACATTCGTTGGTTGATAATTGTATGTGCCCTGACTGGGAATTGAACCAACAACCTTGGCATATCGGGACAACGCTCTAACCAACTGGGCTACCCAGCAAGGACTTAAGCAAACAATTTTTTGTTGCATTAGAAACATTGGTTTAATGTGGTGTTTCCAATCAATAAATATAGTAGCTTCTAAAGATTTTAACTCTCTCCTTTTAAAAAATTTATGAGATGGACATATCTGAATAGCCTGGTTTCTTAAAATTTATATGAAATACAGTTTTAGTAGAAGTGCCAGTTAAATAACTAAGGAGGCAGTTATATCTTCAAGTAAGGATTGGTTATAATTATGGTTATAATTTGGGCTAATTGGGTTAAAATCCTCATGACTAAATCTGGTAAGTCTCTCTTGAAATAGTTTTTCCCAATACACTCCCTTATTTTTTTCTTTTTAACATATTTTAGCTTTTTACCTTTGTGGAATTATTCTATGGAGTGTTGACCAATAGTCTGGGTCTGATCTCAGATGGATTTCACATGCTCTTTGACTGCTCTGCTTTAGTCATGGGACTTTTTGCTGCCCTGATGAGTAGATGGAAAGCAACTCGGATTTTCTCATATGGGTAGGTACACTGACTGTTGTCAAGGTGAGGTAGCACAGTGACAGTCTTAAGTGCAGATTCCATCCTAGAGAATAAAATTTTATTGTTCTTAATGCAAATAGTTTTTCAGAGTTTTATTTTTTTCATTTGAACTAGATAAGAAGAAATGGACTAAATATTGAATAAATACTGACTGACAGTAAACTCCAGATTTTACTCCCTGACAAATCTCTCTGATAGGCAGAGTGCAAAAATTAGTTAAATATTGAGCTGTTTAAAGCTCAACCTGTTTCTTGCAGTGGAATGTACATGATCATTCACATCTTTTCTGTTAGAAAGAGTATCCAAAAATGAAGGGGCTGTGCATGAAATACCCTTTCATTAAGTGAGTAATTCAGTTTAACAAACATTAGAATCCCCTATTCATACAAGGCATTTTAATAAGACCTACTCTAAATAGATTAATACATTCAGCTCTTATTTTCAACTGATTATATTTGAAAGATCATTGAGCGAAAAATACAAATGATTCTGGTATAAAGTGGACTCTATGTGCTATGACAGACATACAGAACACATTAAGAGCTTAAAGGAGAAATAACTTTTTGCTGAGAAATTAGAAAGGCTTTGTGTAAAAGAGGGAACACATATACTGATAAATATATAAAATTTCAACAAACAGATGTAAGTCCAGAAAGTACTTTGGAAACATGTTAGTATGATATTAAAAATCTTAGTAATTTTCTAATCTTGCTATTTATGTATTGAAAATTTGGACTTGTTTCCTCATTTGTAAAGTCATAGTGTTACACTTTTAAAATAGTTATCATTTTCCTTTTCTAAAAATATATTCTACATTTTTAGGTATGGTCGAATAGAAATTCTCTCTGGATTTATTAATGGGCTTTTTCTAATGGTAATAGCCTTTTTTGTGTTTATGGAGTCAGTGGCTAGATTAATCGATCCTCCGGAATTAGACACACACATGTTAACAGTAAGTTTTTATTTTTCTATTTGAATTTCTGAGTGCACTCATACAGTTTTTTTCATGCTAAAGTAATACTATTTGTAGTTATTCATCTATGAAAGTTTTATTTTACTTTTTATTTAAATCAACATAACTTCCTGTCTTGTTATTTACCCTGCTGACTCTTAGAAATGTTTTTCCCCACTCAGGCCATGATGGGGCTCTGGGAGCCTGGCCAGTCCTTAGCAAATACACCATTCGCTGGTAAACACCCTGCTGCTCTTCCCTCCACTGCCCTAGGGCAGACCCTTCTCTTTTGGCCCCGCCCCCTGGGCTGCTGTGATAATTCTTCTGGGCCCCACCCCCTCCAGATTTCCCTTCTCTCCTCTTCCTTCCACTCTCCAGAACCCAGAGGCTTCGCTGGTAATCGGTAATCGGGTATAATTATTTAAATATAATTTCTTTTTTTTCTGACTCTCAGAATTAATCCTTTTCTCTAATATTTTAGTAGTCAAAACATTAGATAACATTTTAAAACACAGATTTCTTTCTTATATCCATCTCAAAAACAGACTTTCATTAAATGTTTTTGTTTGAAGGTGTGTTCTGTCTTTTTTTTTTTAGCAAGGGAAAGGGCGGGGGTGGGGGGGAGAGAGGAAGAGAGAGAGAGAGAAACATCAATGTGCAGTTGCTCTGGGCCATGGCCTGCAACCCTGGCTTGTGTCCTGACTGGGAATTGAACCTGGGATGCTTTGGTTCACAGCCCACACTCAATCCACTGAGCTACGCCAGCCAGGGCTGAAGGTGTGTTCTTAAATACTAAAAGAAATTTGTTAGAAATAGAATCAAAAAAATATTATTTTTAAGGCTTTACTCCATAGATTATAGTACTGCTGTGGCAACTTTACTGTTCTGCCTATACCTTCAGACCTACCTTTACATTTGCTGTTTCTTGTAGTTGGCTTGCCCTCCCCTTACTTCTAAACTTCAACCTCCTTCAAGACTTTGCTTCTATGTCTCCTCTGGTGGCATACTTTCCCTTAATCTCTCTCCTCTAAGTTCGTTAGATTTCCCTTTCTCAACATTCCCATTGTATCTTGTGCATTCCTTCTTTAGTAACACTGAGTTATAACTTGTTTAATTTGTCATTTTTCCACAATTAAGATATAAGTGAAATGTCTTCAAGACCTGAATTGTGTGTGCATCATTAACTCTTTAAGTGCTAGCACCTGGCTTGTAGGAATTCAGCAATTAATGGATGAATGACTCAAAGCAGTTATGAATCTTGTTGGTGGGAGTATATATTAGTAAAATGTTTTTGGATTACATTTTGGAAATTATTTTGCATTTTAAATGCTCATATCTTCAACCTTTATTATTTAATACAGAAATATTCACACAGGTGTGTAGAGGTGTAAAGATAACACTGTTTATAATGGGGGGTGGAAAACAATGGTCATCAATGAAAGGACTAGTTTTAAATTTTTTTTCCATTCATAGAATACTATGCAGCTGTTAAAAACAATGAGGTATACCTATAAATACTGGTGTGAACAATACTTACAAGATGTACTAAGTGAAAAAAATTACAAAACAATATTAAAATGCAGTCCTATCCTTGGTTTAAAAAGGTGTGTATATATGCACATTATTATGTTCATAGAAAAATGTAGCATTCTCTTAGGAGTGACTAACTTTTGGCAGTATAATTTATTGGGGACTTTCATTTTCTACATTATATTTTTTATGATAAATTATATAAAGATGAAGTAAGTATTTCTCAGTAGAAGAGAAATATTTATGAAGTAATAGGATCTCTTTAAGCAGTATTTGGGTTCATTCAAAACTCATGAACTTTCTTCAAGCTCATAAAACTAACTGGAATTTTTAAATCTGATAAATAGTCTGAATCACAAGAAGATGTAAATAAGCTTCTTCATACATGTTTACTAAAGTAAATCACTTCTCTTACTACCTTTGAACATTAATTAAAATAATCACTTCTCAGCCTTTTGGCTAAGATCAAGTATAGTATCTGTTCTTATCAGTTTGATATCTGATACATCCTCTATCTGAGGACATTATATTAAGTGGATTTTTGGAGCTGGGAGACGGAATAAGAGCTTGCTCCATCCATTCTGCACATCAGCCCAGTGTTGCAGTACTTCTGGGAATGGTGCACCAGAAGAAAGAGAAAGAAAGAAAAATAATTAAAATTATCTGTCCCCCTTACTCTGGGGGTGGTTAGAGAAATAGCCATTGCTTGCCTCTCAGGCCCCCAACCAGGGACCTGGCCTGTAGCCCAGGTATGTGCCCTGACCAGGAATTGAATTGGCAACCTTTTGGTTTGCAGAACACCACCCAGCCCCATGAACCATACTAGTCAGGGCTATATGTTCTTTTTATAAAACAAACGAATTTCTCTAAAGGAGAAACTGTAGACATCTGTAAGTTAACACCCTGAGCAATTCAAAACCATTTTGTAAGAGGATAATCAAGGGTAAATAACTAATTTATCCTTTGGAGTGTTATGTGGCATCAGATTAATATAATTACATTCACTGTGTTTAAAAAAAAAAAAGCTCTGGCTGGTATGGCTCAGTGGATGCCAGCCTGTGAACCAAAGGGTTGCTGGTTCAATCCCCAGTCAGGGCACATGCCTGGGTTGCAGGCCAAGTCTCCAATGGGTCATGTGAGAGGCAACCACACATTGATGTTTCTCTCCCTCTCTTTTTTCCACCCTTCCCCTCTGAAAATAAATAAATAAATAAAATCTTTTAAATAAATAAATAGAGGTTACTATTAACATTTGCTTTTTCATTGTACCTGTCCTTTACTTTGGGAAATTTTACTATAAGATTCAGCAGACTATATTTATTTGGAATACACTAGTTAGTAAATTGTAATCATGACTTTATAAACTACTGAAATTTACCTAGTAATATAAACAAGATTCCTGGTATAATGTATACTTGCTCTAGTAAGCAGTATTTTCATACTCTTTTTTTTTTAGTAAAAGAAAACTTAGGTATCATTTATGTATTTGTAAGTCACGAACCAAGTACATATTCTTAATCACTTAAAACAATTCCAAATCCTTCTACTTGTCAGTACTTTAGTATTTTTTTAAATATTCTAAAATTTTTAAGTGTGGATTTACTTAATGAACTTAATGAGGTTTTACTATGAATACTTTTAGAACTGTAAACAGAAAAACATGTATAGCTATACACTAACTTTTAAGTAACAAATTTATTTTTTAAATTACAAATTTAAAGGTTTTCTTTTCTCCCTTTTGCTAGCCAGTCTCAGTCGGAGGACTGATAGTAAACCTTATTGGTATCTGTGCCTTTAGCCATGCCCATAACCATACCCATGGAGCTTCTCAAGGAAGCTGCCACTCATCTGATCACAGCCATTCACACCACATGCATGGACACGGTGACCATGGGCACGGACATAGCCACGGATCTGCAGGTGGAGGCATGAACGCTAACATGAGGGGTGAGTCCTTGCCAAATATTGTCATACCTTTCAGCCATGTTGTGAATTGACACTGTTTATTTGTATTAAATATTGGGCTTCCGGTACAATTTTATTTTTGGAAAAACAATCTGTGGCTAAAAAAAGGGGTATAAAATCATCTGCTGTAGAAAATGCTCATGTTTATTTATAAACGTAAATTACTGTAATTATAGAATCCTTTTCATCATGTGACAGTTGCATAAATATTATCTGCAAGGGAAACACCAAGTATGCCATTATGAACTTCCATTATAAAAGAACCAGGGGATTTTTATTGTACTGTGAAAAAAATGGGGGAAATATTTATCACTTACTATATTGAATTCTTTATCCTGTGTTTAATATAAGCATTTGGGTAATGTTAGGGTTTGGCTCATGTACAATTTCTAGGAATCCTCCCCAGATAAACCACACCACCATAAGACTCACCATACTGTTGTATATTGGCCCACATCCCTACCTTTTTACCACTTAGCTGTGAATTACTTGAGGGTAGTGACAATGTTTTAGTCATTTTGAAAGTACCAGCCCCTAGAAGTGATGGGTGCCTAGTAGGTACCCAGTAATATTTATAGGATGAATAAAAGAACTAAATTAGATATAAATTAATTTTTAATGTTCTTATATATTTTACTTCTAGGTGTCTTTCTACATGTTTTGGCAGACACACTGGGCAGTATTGGTGTGATCGTATCCACAATTCTCATAGAGCAGTTTGGATGGTTCATTGCTGATCCTCTCTGTTCTCTTTTTATTGCTATATTAATATTTCTCAGTGTTGTTCCATTGATTAAAGATGCCTGTCAGGTTCTACTTCTGAGACTGCCACCAGAATATGAAAAAGAATTACATCTTGCCTTAGAAAAGGTACTGTGTGTAATTTCTTCACTATTTTTTTCCCTTTTAAAATAGCATTTGAAATTAAGTTGACCTAACAAGAAATGTGCAAGATATGAATGAAGAAGATACAGTTTTATTTAAAGGTCATAAAATAGGGACTGGATAAATTGAGAAAGATATTTTTCTGGATGGGAAACTGTATTGTGAAGATGCTGATTTTCTTTCATTTAAAGTATAGTCGTCTTCCCAGTGTAGTCGTCTCTCATTTGGACTTTGTTTTTGTTTTGGGGGAGGATAGATCATCCAGTAGTACTTCGAAGCTTATTTGGAAGAGTTAATACTTGAGAGTAAACAAAAAAATGCATAAATTTACAGAATTAACTAATTAATTAAAAGGGTCCTATCCTGTCATTATAAGGTTACAAAATTAACTAACAAAACTAATGGTTTTGTTCTTGAACAAGAATAAAACACACAGATTAATTCTGATTTTAATAACCAGAAACAGGCCCAGGAACTTACGAACTTCAGAATATACCAAAGATGACAAGTCAAATCAGTAAGGGGAAAAGGGTTGACCTAATTAACATTTATACATGGTACAAAAGAAAAGCTATATATATCTAGGCCACACCATGTAAAGATATATTTCCAACCCTGACAGGTATGTGACTCAGTTGGTTAAACAGGCAGTTCATAGTTTTTTCTATGAATCAGAAAAATAGAATGTTTTTCAGATTGTGGTTTGCCATATCATATTAAAGCAATTAGGATCTGCTGATGAAAAGTTAGCATCTAGAATATTTAAGGTATAGTACCCTAACCCACTATTTTCATAAATATGTTTTTCTTATCATCTCATAACTAGTGAATATACATCTTACTAAAAAAAAGTTTTTCATTTTAAAATAATTCCTGTCTATTACAGAAAATACCAAAATATAGTACAAAAAAGGAGTATCTCATAATTCTATCACCTAGAAACACTTTTAAAAATTATTTTTATATATAAAAATATGTTAAAAATAAAAATGGCAATTACAAAAAATAACTATTTTGTACTGCTTTTTAAATTTTCTTCATTCAATTATGTCGTGTTGATAAATATTCTAATACATTTTTAATGACAATGGGTAGTCTCTATTTAACCATCTCTCAATTGTTGATCATAGAAGATATCTTTCAAATGTGTAATAACAAACAATTTGCAAATGTGTATATCAACTTAAAGAAAACCATGTAGTTTATTGAACATACCCACTGTTCAGAGTTGGCAGAGTGCATCTTACATAGATGAAAATTGATGTGCAACTGTTGGTTACAGAGACACCTGTATTTCCTATTCAGAGTTACCTTCCTTGACATTACTAAATCAAAATATTCTTGGCACCCTTACTTTAAGCTAGTTGACTCTTCTATTCCTTTCTCACTTCTGGGCTCTGTTATCTTTTTTTTTTTTTCAAATCAGCTTAGTAGTGGTTCCTGGACCAAAAACACTGTTGTTGTTGTTGTTTTTAAGTAAGTTACAACCTTTAAGTCCATTTATATCACCTCTCCTTTCATTTGACAGATACAGAAAATTGAAGGATTAATATCATACCGAGACCCTCATTTTTGGCGTCATTCTGCCAGTATTGTGGCAGGAACAATTCATATACAGGTGACCTCTGATGTGCTGGAACAAAGAATAGTACAGCAGGTAATAATCTTTTGTTTTTATAGTAATTTCAGTTAAATTAATTCATGCACAAAATGCATACATTGTAACTCAAATTGTTCAATAGTAATTTAACTGTTTAAAAATATAAGTTTTTCAGCTAAGGATAACGTAATATTTCTTTCCATCTAGGTTTTTTTATATCCAAAACTGGTTAAAGTAAAATCAAGTTTTATTATTTAGAAAATCAGCTTAAGTTAATGTAAAATAAAATTTATTTATGATCTACCTTTATTCTCAGTATAATAACTTATTTCTTGATAACCCTAAATTAATAATAATAATAATAATGTTGGTAGGGTATATACATATGCTATGGTTGGAGACAGGAATCAAAATAGTCCCTGTATCCCTGTCCTAGACATTCTGAATTGGAAACAGTAGCTGTTTTCCTATACTACTTTGAATGTGAGGTCAGAATTTACTGGTTGTCTAAAAGCCTACCTAACATTTGGCCATATAAATAATAAACACTGTTTTGTGGATTTATCTGTGACTATCTGTAGCTATAAAAAAATGGGATATCAACCCTGGCTGGTGTGGCTTAGAGGATTGAGTGCTGGCCTGCAAACCAAAGGGTTGCCAGTTTGATTCCCACTCAGGGCACATGTCTGGGTTGTGGGCCAGGACCCCTATAGGGGCACATGAGAGACAACTGCAAATTGACGTTTCTGTCCCTCACTTTCTCCCTTCCTTCCTCTCTCTAAAAATAAAATAAATAAAATATTTTTTTTTAAATGGGTATCAGTTAAGACATGTGCATTAAATGCATTAATCTAAATGCTTTAAAATGTGTGGATTTTTATAACAGGTTACAGGAATACTTAAAGATGCTGGAGTAAACAATTTAACAATTCAAGTGGAAAAAGAAGCGTACTTTCAACATATGTCTGGCCTAAGTACTGGATTTCATGATGTTCTGGCTATGACGAAACAAATGGAGTCCATGAAATACTACAAAGATGGTACTTACATCATGTGAGATAACCCAGGAGTGTGAACAATGGAGATTAAATGACTAAGTATTTATAATGTTGCCAGAAGGAAGAAAATTGCACACAGTTGTACAGAAATGTTTTGCCATATTTGAAAAAAAAAGTTTAATGTTCCCTACTATTGAATCAAGGAATCTTTCTTAAAGGAAATTTAAATACAGAATGAAGCATTCATTGTTCAAGGAAAATCATTATTTGAATTATGTGTATAGTAAGAATTTGAGTAAACATGTTGTATCACATCATCTTTGAAAATGAACATATAATGATGGAATCAAGTGAAGACCAAAATTACTTCTGTGTTTACTTTTCTGTCAGAAAGCATCTCCATTGTAAATAATGTATTTACATGTTTATTACAAAGTCCCAGATGAAAAATTTTTAGTCAATTTTTTGCATAGCCCTAGATAAAATAGGAATAAAAGTTCTATATTTATGGATTTTCTGTAAATAAAACTAGTTTCTAATTATAACTTAAATTCATTAAGTAAAATCTGTATTGCCACTTTAAATGTAAAGTAAATTATTTGGGAAAACTTCAACCACTGGTATGAGACAAGCAGTGAAAATAGGAAAGTATAACATTATAGTTTTTGATGTATTACAAAAACCAACCACTGTGTAAAATAAATTTTTTTACTTTTGGTAATAGTCGCAAATGAATAATTACTTTATTAGGGTAAAGAACTTATACTAAGTTTTGTCCATGTTATTCATTCATCTTCTGCTTCTAAAGTAGAATATTCCATTTCTTATTATGCATCTGGCATTCCTAATTGCTTACCAAGCTGGTATCCAAGCAGTGCTAGGCTTTTCATCTTTCATTTAGCTCCATATGTTGTGGAAGAGCCAGTTGAGAGACTCACAAGTAATTGTCAACTCAGAGTTGAATTTTCTGCCTACAGATGTAATTTTTTTAATTTCTGGTACATGTAAATATGTAAGAAATATCAAAGCATAGGTAGATTATTTTTAAAGTTTAATAAGTAAATCTTGTCCATCAACACTTGGGCACCATGAAATCAAAATACTCGAACTATTTTCTATAGTTAATATCTAATTTATATTTTTAATTTCCAATTTAAACTGTACAGTCTGAAGAGACTGTATGATAGATATGTAGTAATATATGCAGTTTTATAAACACCAAAGAATGCTGTCCAAAAGAAACTTGAATACCTGTCTATTTATAAGAATCTCAATATTTTTCATTCTTATACTACAAATTTTGATAAGGGGGATGCATTTTAGTATGGGTACTATTTCTTATCTATAACATAATGGCAAATGTATACTGTAAATCATATTTTTGTCTTAATAACTTTAATATGTGAGAGGTTTAGAAATTTCTTATAAGTTATTTGGATATTCCTTGTCTTCTCTTTATACATTATCTGGTCCAGAATCTTCAATACATATTAAAATTTTTTCAGTGATGGGAAAATAATTGCATATTGATGTTTCAGTACAATTTTTATACATTAAAAATTTTTAAGTAGATAGATACAATGAATACTGCACCATTATTAAAATTATTATTTCCATTAGAAGGCATATAAACAACAAGAAAATATAAAATTGGCTGAGAGAAAAGGTAGAGGCTGAAGGTTAAAGAGGTGCAGGTAGAAAGTAGGCAAACTCCAATTTTCAGAAGCACCTGGGTCCTGGTTGCAGCACATACAAATTGTGGCTTTAAGCAAATCAACCTCTCTGGGTATCTTTATTCTGATACATAAAAGAATAAAATCTGCTCAAATTCACAGGGTTATGAAGAGCATGAATTGAAAGTCGAACAGGGCCTAATAAAGTTACAGAATTGTTAATATTTTAAACAACTTCAAAGGTAACGTTTACTAATTTCTCCTTTTTTCCTGTTGCAATCAGCATCTAAGAAATTAATTAGATATTAAGTGACTAAACAAGCTTAATATAATACCCAAAACAGAAGTCTATTTATAGTTTGTTTGCCTTAAGAAGGGTGGTGGTGGTTGCTTGACACACCTATTAATTTCTCTCCCTTCTCTTTATTTTCAACTGTTGTTTTCCCTTATTACCAATTTAGGCGCTCTGATTTCCACTTAGAATAAACTTTAGATCTTTTATGATATGGATTTATTACCCCTATTACATAATAATTGATCAAACTTTAAGCTTTTTTTAATTACTACAGAAGAATAATGAAGCTATAAATAATTAAATATCACTAAAGGATTCTGGTTTTACTTTAAATTTAGATTATGATTCTCCCCTAAAATATCCACTATATTAATGCAGACATGCATGTCTACTAGTTAATGGACACATGGTAAAAATCGAAAGAATAAATGGCAAAATCCTCTAAACTGTCAAATACACAGTTCTCTCTAAAAATTATTACAGTTGTGCCCTGGCTGGTGTGGCTGAATGGACTGAGCGCTGGCCTATGAACCAAGGGGTCACTGGTTCGATTCCTGGTCAGGTCAGATGCCTGGGTTGCAGGCCAGGTCCCCAGTGGGGGAAGTGCACAAGAGACAACCATTCAATGTTTCTCTCCCTCTCTGTCTAAAAAAATAATAGTAATAATAAAAATTATTACACTTACTAGTTTCTAGTGTACCCTTCTAGATATTTTATGAATATGTGAGCAAATACATGTATGTATTATTTTTTACTTAGAAATTATTCCATAGTTGAAACATTAAAAAACATCCTTATTCTTTTTCTTAGTGTAAAGCTATTGATGGATTTTTTTTAGGTTGATTCCACTCTTTTGTTACTACAATGCTGATACAAATAGCCTTGTACAAATTAGAGCAGGGATGTGAAACTGATCTTCACTGGGGGCCACATCAGCCTCGTGGTTGCCTTCAAAGGGCTGAAATAATTTTAGGATTGTATGAATGTAACTGTTAAGGAGTTGAAATTGCATTCATCCCTTTGAAGGCAAGTGGGAAGCTAATGTGGCCCCCAGTGAAAATGAGTTTGACACCCCTGGTTTAGAGCATTTATAAATCTGAAAAATACTGCTAAGTGCACTCCATAGAGATTGTCCCAGTTTGTCATCCATCAGCAATGTTAATATGTCTTAAAGTAGAAATTTTAAGACAAACACTTCTTATGGCCTTAATTTGTATGAGGGGTAGATATGCAAAGATTACATATACAGTGATCCCTCACCTATCGCAGGAGTTACGTTCCAGAAACCCCCACGATAGGTGAAAATCTGCGAAGTAGCGGCATTATATTTATTTTATTATTTATATATATTTTAAGGCTTTATAAACCCTTCCCACACTCCTATAAACCTTTCCCACTCTCTTACTAACCTTTCCCACACTCTTATAAACATTTCATATGCTCTTAAACACTTTCTACCCTCTTAAACCTCTGTAATTTTAACAACATATAAAATCACTATATGGGTGCTCCCCAGTGAAGTACACAGTCGTCCCTCGCTATATCGCGGCTCACTTATCGCAGCTTCACCATATCGCAGGTTTTGCCAAACAGTTCATTTTAAAGCCACTAATGTTTACTTCCCTTTTGGAGTGATTTTGCAGAAGCAAAATGTTCTAGTAAATTATAAATCAATTAAAAAGATAAAGTTGGATTTTTTTATCTTTTTTTTGCATGTTCTTTCTACCCACAGTCCAGTTTGACAAGGATAGCTATTATATATTGTTCATATACAAATAGTGTCTTGTTACATTTTTTTCTTTTGTGATATTTTTAGAGGTATACTAATATACAATAAAATACACAGATTTGAAGTGCTGAGTTCAGCCCTGGCTGGTGTGACCCAGTGGATTGAGTGACAGCCTGTGAACCAAAAGGTCACAGGTTCAATTCCCAGTGTAGGGAACATGCCTGGGTTTCAGGCCAGGTCCCTGGTGGGGGCCACGTGAGAGGCAACCACACATTGATGTTTCCCTCTTCCTTTCTTCGCTCTAAAAATAAACAATCTTTATTAAAAATAATAAAGTACTCAGTTCAGTGAAGTGGTGAAAGTATGAAGCAACTAGAACTCAACACAGTGCTAGTTTGGCAAGTTAAATATAACATCCACCCTGTGACCTAGCAGTTCTACTCCCAAGAAAAGTGTGTCCAGGGGGGAGGGGACAATGTGGGGAAGGGTTTTCAGGAACTACTATAAAGGACAGATGGACAAAACCAAGCGGGAGGGTGGAAACAAGGGAGGGAGGGAGGTTTGGCTGGGGTGGGGGTGAGTGGGGGAGGGAAATGCAAACAACTGTAATTGCACAACAATCAAATAATTAAAAAAGAAAAGTGTGTCCATAAAAGACCTGTACAAGAATGTATGTGTTCACAATAGGCAAAAAACGGACAAAAACCCAAATGTCCATCAGGAGAATGGATACATTGTGGTGTATTCATAATGGAATACTACTCAGCAATTTTTTTAGATTTCTGTTACAATATGTTAATCTCAAAATCATTGTTAAGTGAAAGAAGCCAGACACAACAGTTCATACTGTATGATTCCATGTATATATAGTCCAAGAACAGAGAAGACTATAGTGATAGAGCACAGAAAGTCATTTTTATTAATTTTCCATTGCTGTCACAACATTACCACAAATTTAGTGGCTTAACACAAGCACAGTTCTGTAGGTCAGAAGTCCAGTGTGGGTGTAACTAGGTTAAAATCAAAGTGCTGCAGGGCTTCATTTCCTAGAGGCTCTAGGGAAGAATCCATTTTCTTCTTTATTCAGGTTGCTTAAATTCAGTCATTGTGGTTGTAGGACTGAGGTCCCTGTTTCTTTACTGGTATTCCCAGCTTACAGTGGCCACCTGCAGTCTGGCTTGTGACACCTCCCCCTCCCACCCTCCCACCCCCGCCTTCCTTTCTTCAAAGCCAGGAACTGTGGGTGGTAGGCTTCTGCTTCAGATCTCTCCTGCCTCTTCCACTATTGCATCTTTCTCTGACCACCTCTTCTGCCTTCTTCCTTTACTTTCAAGGACTCATGTAGTTACAGTGGACCCAGACAGGCAATCAGGATAATTCCTATTTTAAGGTCCTCAAAGTCCGTTTTGCCATGTAACTTAGTCACAGATCTGTTCATGTTCACAGGTTGGGGCATTAGGACAAAGACATTTTTGAGGCGTTGTTACTCTGCCTAAAACATGGGGAGATGGGGTTTGTTGAAAAAGGGTAGAGGGAATCTTTTTGATGGGGTTTGTTGAAAAAGGGTAGAGGGAGTGATAGAAATTTTCTAGATCAGGTGGTTGCACAGGTGTATGCAGGATGACACTCTCACCAACTGGTCTATCCAGCCAGGGTTACAGTCTTTTGTCTGATGTCTAGGTAGTGCTATCCCAGCTTTTTGTTGTTGTTGTTGTTACCATTTACATGAAATATCTTTTTCTATTCCTTTACTTTCAGTCCATGTGTATCTTTCTAGCTGCAGTGAGTCTCTTCTTGGCAACATATGCACAGGACTTGTGTTCTTACTCATTCAGCTACCCTAAGTCTGATTGGAACATTTAATCCATTTACATTTAAAATAATTATTATAGGTATATAGTTATTGCTATTTTATTATTCACATTGTACTTTTGATTTTTTTTCTTAAAGAAGTCCCTTCAACATTTATTGTAATACTGGTTTGGTTGTGATGAACTCCTTTAGCTTTTTCTTGTCTGGGATCTGGTCTTTTGTTCTGAAACTCCTATTAAGTTACATGTCAGACCTTGTGGAATGATCCTCTAATTTTCTTTTCCATAGTCCCATCTCTTGTCAGTTACACATTTTTATGAGAATTTTTTTAATATTTCTTCCAAACATGTTATTGCATTTTTAATTTTTTGCTATCATATTTTTTCTCTTTCTTTTTTAATTGAATTTATTGGGGTGACATTGGTTAATAAAATTATATAGGTTTCAGGTGTACAATTCTATAATACATCGTCTGTATGTTTCGTGTTCACCACCCTAAGTCAAATCTCCT
>PVIA01016711.1:0-17983 GCA_004024845.1 Tonatia bakeri | reverse complement strand
CTTGTACATGAGCAGTAAAAAGCCCACCAAAACTAGCCAGGAAGGATCCTCCCGCTATAAGAATAGAGTCCCTCCAGCCCATGAGATCAGTTTCTATTGGAGTTGGCCTGGTCCCATGTTCTCTGCTACAAACTCTGGGTTTTCAGTTCAATTCTTTGTCCCGATCACCAAGAACCTGGTTACTCCGGCACACCTGTGACCTTTCCAGGCTCTTACAGTCACTGAAGGTACAAGATCAGACAAGCCTGGTCTCAGTGAGCCCATGTTTTATGGAGGAGAAAGGGATGAGGAAAGATCTAGATGTGATGTCGGGTACCTAAAGTTCCATGAAAAAGAAACAGAGCTGGGGCAAGTAAGAAAGTGAAAACAGAATCTTTACAGAAGGTGGTCAGTAAAGGTGTCTTTTGAAGACACTTGTGAGTGTAGGAGGGGGTCTGAGCACACAGTGAGGAGGTGAGTGAGACAGACACCTTCATAAGAGTATTTGAATCGGAAAAAATAACAGTTCCATAGGTGCTGAAGTAATGGGGGCAATGCTGTTGACCTTCACTATGGGTGACACACACTCACATGTAGACTAAGGCTGGGAGATAATGAGACCTGCTCAGGATTCCGAACCTCATCTTTTCATAGGAAAATATCGATATAAATATTGATCTTTTTTCTTATTTTCTTTTTTTAACTTTATGTATTTATTTTTAGAGAGGGAAGGGAGGGAGAAAGAGAGAGAGAAACATCAATGTGTGGTTGCTGGGGGCCGTGGCCTACAACTCAGGCATGTGCTCTGACTGGGAATTGAACCTGCGATGCTTTGGTTCGCAGCCCACACTCAATCCACTGAGCTACGCCAACCAGGGCTTTTGATATTTTCTAGTCTCAGTCTTAAACTTCTGGGGTGTGCCCACCAAAGTCCAACTCTCCATTGTGTTGACCACTGCTGTCAAAGGGAAAGATGTGCTTCTACATGTATGTAATAAGCTTCCTGATGCTGTAGGCACCTTCTGGTATGGGGGATGACCCACACAGAAATTGTGTAATTGGATTCATTGACTTAAGATCAAAGCAGTATAGAATAGGACTTACATACAGTGAACGAGAGATCATAAACTACGATGGGTCCTCGCTGATAGAGAAGGTCACCGTGAATGGTGTAGGAATGTACACCTTGGTGGAGCCTTCCTTCAAGATTAAAAAAAAAATATTGGGACAGCTTAATGTATTCGGTGAGTGATTGCTGTCTGACCTCTGAGTGTTGAGTGGGGTAATCTCTACTTCATACACAGGAGTGATAATCCTGAGCTCTATCTACCTCATACCATTTTGTTTCTGGTTGAATTTTGACATTTAATGCAGGATTCACAGAGAATGCAGAGAAACTATTTAAGATCTCAGTTCTCTTCCCAACTTGTAGCCTTGTACACAGAGGGATCAGTCTGATAGATATAACTCAGCACAGCAAGACCAGTCTTATCAGTGCCCTGAGCACCTGCATATGAACTTGACCCTGAGAATGACCCTGCAATACTGTGTTAGAATATGGTCTGAGAGGCCCCTTGATATTCTTACAGAGTTCAGCACAGAAATACCTCCCAGTAATGCTGCCCCATGTATCCAGGCACCCTGGTGAGTATGTTCCAGGTTGTGTTTGGCCTCCTCAAAAGGGCTGACTGTGTAACAGTATTGAGGAAAAATAACTCACACTCGGGAGAGATGGTGGAGCACGATCCTTTATTATGCGTGTGGGCTCAGAGGAGAGGAACTCCAAAGTCTGAGCCCCAAACTCTGATCTCCCAGGGTTTAAATAGCCCTGGAACCCCTGCCTATGTGGCAAAGCAAGGTTATAGAAGCCCAATGCGGAAGTTAGGTCTAGCTACCTTATTTGGCGAAAACAAAGAACAAAGTACAGGGTCCCAGCATGGAAGTTACAAAGTACAAAGTAGCCTAACATAGAGGTTGCCTGTCACATTCCCCCCTTTCATGCTATAAGGTGCCTTTACCCCTTTAGCATCACTATATACCTGGCTATATGGCTGAGGTGCTGGGGAAGGTTGCAACTGCTGATACTGGTGTTGGTATCTCTGGAGAGCTAACACTGTGGCAGCTGCCCTACGAGTCACTGTGGCCTCCAGGTGTTGGACCAAGGTCCAGAGGATGCAGGGTCCCATATGCCTGACACCTCCAGGTCTGGTATCCTATGGTCCTGGATATCACTCCAGTCTGGTATACCTTCCCTCTTCCAGGGCAGAGGGATTGCTGTGGCAGTGGAGGAGCTGAAAGCTGACCCTGGGAGATAGTAAGAGACCATTTTACCACTGAGTATAATTCTACACCCCGGGGTATTATATTTGTAGGCTGAGGCTGAGACAGGGGCCGCATTCATCAAGCAAAGCATGCAATAAACTCAAATGCAGAGACTAAACAAAGATAAACTATTCCTAGAGTGATTTGCTCCGTGGGATTTCGTTCTTCACGGGCCACAGTCACTAGTCCAATTCCCAATACTCCTGGGAAGGTGCTGATCAAAGTCAGGAAACCTGCGGCATAATGGTCCATTCCTTGGTGTCTTCTTTACTGGATGGCATCCTCTGGAGCCTCGGCATGGGTAGTCTAAGTGCAGGCCTAGTCCTCAAGTCCTCAGGATCTGCTGCTGCTTTGGCTTGGCTGTAGTGAATCCAATGGGTGATTCCTATAATTTTAAGGACAATTGGGTTGGTTAGTAACACCAAATATGGCCCGGTCCACACAGGTTGAAGTGGCTCCTTTTTCCAGTCTTTTATCTATACATAACTTCCCGGTTTAAACTAATGCACTGGCCACCCTCGGGGTAAGGGTCCCTGGCCCAAACCTGTCCCATTTATCTTCCTTAAAGTTTCCCCTGGCTTCTGGAGATATTTTGTTTGCCCTAGTTCACCTTGCAACCGGAGTTCCCCCTTTTGCATGATGAGAACTGGGGGAGGTCTCCCCAAAACTAGTTCATATGGAGTATATCCTGAGGGGTTAGGGGCATTTCTAAACCTAAGCAAAGCTAGCAGTAGCAAGTCCATCCAGGGCAGTCCAGTTTCCTGATAAAATTTAGCTAAGGTTTCTTTAAGTGTTCAGTTCATCCGCTCTACCTTCCCAGAACTCTGGTGTCCTTAGGCAGTGTGTAGTTTCCATGCGATGTTCAGAAGCTTGGTTGTTTCTTGGATGATTTGTGAGACAAAGGCTGGCCCATTGGTACTTACAATTGTCAGAGGCAATCTGTACCTTGGGATGACCTCTCTCAGGAGGGCTCTGGTGACTTCCTGGCTTTTCTCTATCTTGGTGGGCAAAGCTTTAACCCATCCAGAGAAGGTGCACATGATCACCGGGAGGTATTTTAACCCTCGGCTAGGCTTGACTTCAGTAAAGATTCAGCCAGGTGCTTCAGCAGCGTGTGTGTTCTCTCCAAGCACCATTCCCAGGATGGGGTCACCAGGAGGAGGTTGCCCACATACTGCAGAATCGTCAGGTCCAGCTCTCCCTCAACGAGGGGCTTCAGGTCTCTCGCTAGGGCTTCCCCAAATAAGGTTGGGGAGTTCTTAAACCCCTGGGGAAGTCTTCCAGGTCAACTGAGTCTTGACCACAGTGTGTGGATCTTCCCATTCAAAGGTAAAAATGGGTTGGCCGGAAGGTGCCACAAGAATGCAGAGAAAGGCATCCTTCAGATTACGGCAGGTGAACCAGGTTGCTGTTGGGGGAAGCTGACTCAGGGGGGCATGTGGGTTTGGGATGACCAGGTGGAGGGTGACAGCTGCTTCACTGACAGCCCACAGATCCTGGAAAGGCCAGTACTCGCTCCCGTCTGGCTGCCATCATGGGTCTGAGCAGGTGGGACCCCATGCCATGGAGCCAATCTTCTCTTAGCTCCCAGCCGGCACTGTAACTCGAGGGGCCTGCCCCCCACCCAGTAACATCTTAGGTGGGGGAAAGTCTTTCCATCCCCCTGGCCCAGAGCCTGGCCACAGCTATCCAGCATACCTAAGTGACCAGGCAAAGGCTATAGGTATGTCAAATGACCACACCATGGATCATCTGCAAAGCTGTTGCTGCACATAACAACCCCACATGTTCTCACTCCGTGTGTCCCTTCCCCCAACTCACACCTGTGGGGGAAGGGGTGAAGACATCCTAAAATCTCCTGGATGCCTTGAGTTCTGGACCCCATTTTAATGTCCATTTGGGGTCCCCCTCTTGGCTGCACCCTGTAACATTCTCTCATTTCAGATATACACCCACTTTAAATTCTTTTAAGGAGCAATGGACAAAGGTCTCATCCTCTTGTAACTACTTCCAGCTGGACAAGGACATTGTCCTACCTACCTGTGGGTCAGGGGTGCCCTGAGTGGGGGTTGGTGCAGCACGGAGGGAGTCCTTCCTGTAAGGGGAAGGACCTTACAGAATCTTGGTCAGTTGGCTGTCACCAGGAAGTCACAGGCTTGGTGTCCAAAGGCTGGAATTACTGGACCATTGGCATCCTGGTCATACTCTGAAGATGACAGGTTTGTAAAGAGGTGGAAGGCACAATTAGATCATAATCACTAAATTACAAAGGCAGGGAATTAGGTAAGGAATGGCTTATCTGGAGGAAGGTGCACAAGGCATGCTACACCTGTCCAAAAGTCTTGTGGCCCACTATACTTCACTCAGGCAGAGGGGAATACACTAAGATTTCCCTCCTTTCAGACATCTGGCCCTTTTCTGTCCAAGCCATCAAGACAGAAAAGGGAAAATCAGTTCTAAAGTGAAGCCCACAGATCTCCCAAATCGCTCACCAACCCAACCACTTCATTCAGTGAAACCATTGAGTCTCAGGGAGCAATGATGAAAATGGGCTCCTTAAATGGGGCCTATATTGCAACCAATCACTCAGGTTATGAACTCATAGGCATACATCCTATGAAAACAGAAGAACGCACAGGTTAATTCACACAATAGTCCCCAAGCCAGTCTCTGTGCCTGTGAGACTCTTTTGGGAAGACATTCAATTGCAAGGTCTTTCCTGCAATGAGATTTAGCAATGGCAATTTGACAGGTCCTTCATACCTGTAAATTGTACATCTTTGGTGATATTACAAACCCAGTTTCAACTTTCAAATGAAACAAACTTTCAAGACAGTTAGCTGCGTCATTCTGACGTCCAATACTGAACATTGTGATTTTCCTTGAACCACAATTTTTCTCCTTAAGATCACCCTCAATGTTATTAAAGGGATTACTTTGAGTCCCACTTTTCATATTGACTGTTTGTTTGCATAAACACACCAAGAGCAGCCTGGACTACTTATGATCTTTAAGTGTGCTTTGCTGGAACTCACACAGGGAACCTTTAGATCGACTTCTCAGTCCGTCCCTTGGGGCACAGAAGCAGAGCCACACATCTGCCATCCGGCTTCGCCTGCACCAGTTGTTTCACTCAAATCCTTGAGGCTTCCATAGTGCTTACAGGTTCCTTTCTGGCCATCTTTCATGAAAGCATCCTTTGTTCCTTCCCTGGAAAGACTGCCATGAACCTCACAACCAACCAAAGTACCAGGCTTTTCTTGTGGGCTTACGCTAGCATCACAAGTCAATCCCAGCTCCTCAGGGCTTTCTGGCAATGACCAGAACCCATGCATGCCTCCTACAGGCATGGCATTCCAGTCAAAGTCTTGATTAACAAAACTACCATTTAATGACTGGTCTTAATGGATTTATGCAAAGAAACCTTATGCCATCACTTACTCCTTCAGAATGCCAAATTCTGGAGGGATCAGGTAGGGAGAAAAATACAAAATGTGAAGGAAAATCCTTATCCTTCTTATCTCCACCAGGCTTCTTAAAACTTTCATTTCCACAGACTTTCTGCAACATTCAAAAACCTTATTTTTTTTCATACACCTTCTGACATCCACCAAGATTGCATTTCCATACCTTATACCTTCAATTACTAACACCACATAATTCCTTCCTAAAACTTTCACTTTTCCATTTATCTTTACAGTTTCCCACAGACCTTCTTTCATTTATATATCTTATACTTTTTCATCTATTTTCTTACAGAGTGTGAAGTTTTAACCTTCCCTGGAATCCTCAATTTCCCTTTTCAGAGCAGATACAGAGCAAAATCCAAAACACAGAGTTCCAGAACAATACACAGGTGGAGGCATTCTCTTGCACCAGTGCGTCCATCGGTGCCTCGCAGAGACATGCTCCTTCAGGCCCAGTCTCTTGGCAGAGATATGCCACTTCACCTCTGGCTGAAGCACTCATCAGCCCCAAATGACACTTCCTGGGTCCCGAGTGGCAAAGGCATTCTCCCCAACCTGTTACAGGTGACCTTTCCTAGGTCTTACAGTGACCTTAAACAGGTCTTCAAGTACAGAGGGTTTCTGATCAGAAACAACACCAATGTTAGAAATTTGCTTTTTTCACAGAAAACCAGAAAATAAGTAGTTGAGGTTTTCTTTCTTCCAGGTTTAAAACTCTCACATCCTTTATATATATATATATTTCTACTTATCTGGATTTAACCATCATTCTCTTTTAATCCTGGTTCCTTTCCCACACTGGGAAGGACTATACTTAAACTTAGTATGTGGCAGCCAAAAGTCCCTGGCACTACAGGTACCTTCCACTAAAAGTCCCTAGATTTGCAGGGTCATCCTACAGCTTTCTGAAGCTCAGACCCTGCAAACACCCTATAGATCAGACGGTCACCCTTGGACCTCAGTTCATGACCTTCAGAACCAGAGCCCTCCCTATCAGAACCAGTTACACAGAGAACCCGACTGAAGCAGTGCCCACACAGCAGCAGCACACAGCCTATAATTGAAGAGAACCCCTACCCCACCACCTTGTCCAGTTCCAAGATGGCGGCGCCCATCCACGCTGGGTCATCCAAGATGGTGGAACCCTCATGTGACCCATCATCCAAGATGGCGATGACCATGTATACTCTACCCTCCATGGTGGGGCACTCACAAGGCTCATCCTTCATTTTACCCAAAATGGTGGCTCAGACAAACAAAGGAAAAGGGGATCTTTCGCACACCCTCCTGGCCTGTTCTCTGGTGAGGGACTTAGGTGGTCTTAGTTAAGGCTGCCCGTGTAGAATTCGGGTTAAACTCCCAGTCGCTATGCCGTATGACTGACCCAGGAACCGCAGGTGAGGGCCCAATCAGACTCTGTGAGCCTAAGTCGGTTCATGGAGTCACAGACACATTCACACACACAGTCAGACAGAGTTTATAACTTTTCCTAACCCGAGCTGGAGTCCAGTGGTCTGAGCCCTGTCTTCACTTGGCCCAGACTCCTGAATTTTCCAATTGAGAGGTGATTGGCCTCTCTCTGGTCTCGGGTCCAGTCCCCGGGGCACTTACTGATTCTGATTTGGCGCCTCCAACAGTTCATGGTTTGTCTCTCCCCTCCATCTGGGTCTTAGAGTGACTGGGGACGCCGCATGGGAGTCTCCGCCATGGGAAGCCCGAAACAACCGGGGCACATGCTCCTTCCCCTGCAGCAGGGCTCCCCCACTGAGCCCCCGGTTGTCTTCACCGGAGGCCAAATGCCTGCTCGCATGAGTTGTTTCCCAGTCAGGGAACCAAAATGTTGTGGAAAAATAACACACGTGGGAGAGATGGCGGAGCACAATCCTTTATTATGCGCACGGGCTCAGAGGAAAGGAACTCCAAATTCTGAGCCCCGAACTCTGACCTCCCAGGGTTCAAATAGCCCTGGACCCCCTGCCTACGTGGCAAAGCAAGGTTACAGAAGCCCAATTCGGAAGTTAGGTCTAGCTACCTTATTTGGCGAGAACAAAGAACACAGCACAGTGTCCTAGCATGGAAGTTACAAAGTACAAAATAGTCTAACTGGGGGTTGCCTGTCACAACAGTAATGGGTGCCCAATTCCCAAGGCTCCTGAGCTGGTCACCAATTCTGGCGTAGGCCCAAGAGTTACATCTTGGCAGAAATGGAGTTTGGCATCACCTGAGTCTGTATGTGGAGAGCACAGTTAGATAATATCTGTGGATATAGTTGTCTTTCCTGGGGAACTTAGGAAGGTTTGGGAAAATTCAGCATCCCCAGAAAGAAAGTGAGAGAAAATGATGCCCCTGGCAGCTCCTCATTCAGCAGGGATCAGCCCAGGGGTTCTTTCTTGGAGTCGATCAATAACAGGTGCCTCTTCTTGGAACAGCTCTTCTCTCCAAAAATTTAGGTCAGATACTGTGAATATTTTACAATTAATCCACTAATAACCTGGCATCCAAATATTCATTGAGAATAAATTGAGGCACAGAGAAATTCAGTTACTAAATCAAAATCACACAGAATATGAACAGTTGATCAGAGTCACTCTAGGTCTGTCTTAGCCACAGACTTAATTTCTGTACCTCTGGGGCCATATGAGAGTATCTTTGGAATCCTAAAGCAACATTTTGGTTCAGATGCTTTCTTCTTAGGTGTCCTCAGCTCATAGGAATACATTTAGTCTGTGGAGTGGAAAAAAAAAAAGAGAGAAGAAGAAATAATATATTTTTACTTAGAAAAAAATTCCTGAATTAACAATCAGTCACTGCATAAAATACCCAGGCATCCCCCTCAGGTGGTCTAAGCACACCTTCCTACACTGGACTTGATATCACTTATTCCCTGTTTTGGTGGGCTCACTGCCACCAGATATAAAGGAAAGGACTCTGCTTTCTCACTATCCACTCTACTCCTGAAACATGTAACAAACACTCAGTTGCTTTTGATGAATCAGGAAGAAATAAATGGTGATTGAATGAATGAATGTGTGAATGAATGAATGATCCAAATCTCTTCAGAGCCTGGAACCTGGATGTAGATGCCTTGGAATTCATGCCATAAAGGACAGGCTTTCTCTGCCTCCAGGAACTAAGATTCACATCTCAGATCCTTTCCTCTAAGAATATAACCCTTCATTCAATTGGTCTTAGGCTGTGGGGTATTAATAATAATTTTCACATACAGAATAATTAAGTTTTTCCCAAATTTCTATCTCACAGCCACCTAACACAAATTTCCCACAAGGGTCACGATTTCAGCAAGTTCATGCTCCTCACTTGCTATAAGACACTGATTTCCATTTGCACAAGTACCCACCTACCCTTGGGAGAGAGAATGACTTTAATGATCGAGGGTAGAGCACATGATTCTGTTGCCATAATCAACTTCTGCCTGTCCTTTTTCCTCTTTCTAAATCATTTCTTGGATCTTGCTCTACCTTTTATTGGCTAACTGGTTCATTTTAGTCACATTCACCTGGAAAGACCTGAAACACCTTTGGCCCAGGGGCCTGAGTAGTCAACTCTGCTAGGCTTGCTCCTGGTCTTTATGTGTTATTTTGCACAAACCCCAGTCTCAAGGATGTCTTTGGAAAAAGTGCCTCATAAAAACACACCACAGTTGGGCGATAGCTGAAAAGAAAGGTTTCTGGTCAACCAGGCTGTCAGCTGGTCAGTGAAGAATGAGAAGTACAGGAGTATCTGACTCCTAGTCTTATGTCTTTCAGTAACCAAACACTGATACTTTAATGACACCTGAGAAAGTCTACTTTCCCCCATATCTATAGTTGGATGCCATATATTCACTGAGTGCTCTGATTCCTATGAGTTTTCTTGTGATACATGTTGTATTCAGAGAGCGAGAGAACAAACGCCGGAGGCTTTCAGTTGTTCAAGGATGTTATTTATTGGCCAAATTTTAACCTGCAAGTTTAACCTATGCAGGGGCAACTCCCGAGGTGCCTAACAAAAGGCTGCAAATGGGAGTTGCGCCTAATGCTTACAGCCCAGCCCTTCTGTTTGCACACAGCAAGCAAGTTTACAGAAGCAGATGTGGCAGTTAGCAATTTGCCAGAAAAACCCGCGCACAGCATAGCAACAGGGAAAGGGGTTAGCTCAATGGAGAATTTCAAACAAAAACATCTGATAAGGGTCTCTAACTCATGGAATGCAGGCCTGTTTTTTTTTTAAGAGTTAGACTCTGGCAGCTACAGCACACCTTTTTTGAGCCTAACAATACACAGACCTAACTTGTTATTTCAAAGACTTAAGTTGACTGAGATGTGAGAAATGCCAACTCTGATTGAAGAAGCTTTTGGAGAAATGAAAGGTACCACACAAGGAAATTTTTTTCTCTTACCTGCAGAGCAAAGTTAACCACACCAACATCACAAACAACAAATTTGACCTTGAAAGTTTTAATTTTCATTTTTTTAAAAAAACAATAGTGGTGTTGAGAATCTTTTCCTCTGCCTATTGGCCACTTATAAATATTCTTTTGAGAAATATATATTAAAGTGTTCTGTCCATTTTAAAATCACACTATGTGGTTTTGTTGTTGTTGAGTTATAGAAGTTTTTTGTATATTGCAGATATTAACCTTTTATTTTTCATATGATTTGCAAAATATTTTCTCCATTTCATAGGTCACCTTTCAATCTGTTGTGTTTTTGATGAAGAAAAATTTTTCATCAAGCCCCAGTCTCTAGTATGTCCTTGGAGAAGGTGCCTGCATTTTTAGTGTCATATTGATAAAATCATTGCCAAATCAATGTCATAATGCTTCTTCCTACACTTTTTCTAAGCATTTTATAGTTTTAGGTCTAACCTGAAGAATTTGATCTACTTTTACTAAATTTTTCTGTGTAGTATCAGACAATGATCCACATTGTCTTTCTGCATGTGGATATTGTTGTTCAACCCATTTGTTGAAAAAGCTCTCTTTCCTCCATTGAATATTCTTGGACTTTTCTTTGAAGCCATTTGATTGTGTATTTTGATAAACTGAAGTTTTCATGCCAGTGTTGCACTATTTTGGTTACTTTAGCTGTACAGTAAGCTTTGAAATTAGGAAATGTGTTGCCTCCAAATTCATTCTTTTTAAAAGATCATTTCAACAACTTGTCATTCATGGAAATTCTTTATAAAATCTAGGGTGGATTTTTCTATTTCTGCAAGAAGCACCTTCAGATTTTGATAGTGATTGCATCAAATATGTAGATAATTTTGTATCTTTTCTATTAAATGAACTTGTATGCTTTTTCATTGATTTGTGTCTGCTTCAATGTCTTTCAAAAATGTTTGGCAGTTTTTAATGTATATGTTTTTCATCTCGTTAATTAAGTTCATTCCTACATATTCTAGTCTTTGATGCTATTGTAAATGGAACTCTTTTCTTAATTTCATTTTGAAATTCTTCATTGTTGTTGAAAAAAACATGATGCTAAGCATTAACTTTATCTCCTGCAACTTTGCCTTATTTATTTGTGTGTATGTGTGTGTGTGTGTGTGTGTGTGTGTGTGTGTGTGAGAGAGAGAGAGAGAGAGAGAAATGGTTTTCTACAAATAAGATTATGCTATATTTTCAGAAAGGATAGGATTTTTAAAACCATTTTACATATAGCTTATTTCATTTTCTTGCATAACTGTTGTGGTCAAAACTCCCAGTACTATGTTGAATATTTGGAGAAACAGCATCATTTTCTTGTTCATGATATTAGTAAAGATTTTTTAGTTTCTCCATGGACTGTTGTGTTAGGTCTGAGTTTTACATATGGCCCTCATTATAGCAAATACTTTTCTCCTGTTCTTATAGTCAATGTGTTTGTTAAAATCATAACCACTTTTCTCTAGAGACTAATTTTACCATAATATGAAAGAGCAGGCTAGAAAATAAAGTCTTGCTCATACTGAGAAGACTTTTAGATGGAAATCTTCCAGGTCTACAGCCATGAAAACTGGATTAGACCATCTTTACTGCCTCATAAGTTATTTAACAAAAGGTAAGTGCTTTTCCTGTTACTGTAAACTTCCCTTGGCCCCAGAGATGGAAAGGTGTAGTAAGCCTTCCTTCCCTGACACACCTAAAGTTTGCATAAGGGTAGGACCTGATGCTTTGTGAAGTGAAAAAAAAAAGGTCTAGGAAAATAGTAATAACAAGTCGTCAGAGAAAAATTCTATCTGGTGAGTGTATAGGACATATGGGCTGGGAAGGGAGTTTGTGTGCTGGAAACAAAGATCAGTGAGGGAACAGGTATGGAATTACCCTGAGGTTACATGGGGTCAGAGAGGAGCTGCAGAGAGGAGCTCTCCTTACATATTATCACCTGAATTTAGAAAATTGTCCTTCTGCAAATGTCAAGACCATACTCTGTTGAACTTCACATAGCTCACTGAGGACTATGAGTGGATGAGATTTCTGAGGAAGCAGCATGGCTCCATGTCTCAAGCCCATTCTCAAGCAGTCACATCTTCTGTTTCTCCACAGAGCCTGTGATATTGGCCACTCTTGTAGCCAGCAACACCACAGTAACAGAGAATAAGGATGACATGGTCTTGACCTGCTACACAAATGCAGCCTCCATCAATTGGTTTTTCAATGACATGAATCTGCATTTCTAAGAGAGAATGAAGCTGTCCAAGGACCACCAAATACTCACAATAGACCCTGTCAAGAGAGAAGATGCTGGGAATTACCAGTGTGAAGTCTCCAACCCCATCAGGACTATTGAAAGTTGGCTCCTTGAGCTGAATATGAAATTTGAGTGACTTTCCTTTCCCCTTCTATGTTCTTAAACTCTAAAGTTTTTTATATCATTATAATAGATTTGTTCTGAAGGTTAATAGTTCTTCAAATTTTGCATTGAGTCAATATACACTAAAAAATGTGAGCTGACATTGTTATTATTATTGACTTAAGGTTACATTTCAGACCAACCCCTTCATTGGTTCAGTCTCATTTGTACCATGTCCTCAGTGGAGGTGACATTGTGTCCCTCAGAGAATGAGCAGTGATCCTGTGATAACCAGTGGGAGTAGGTGATGAGCTCACAGAATCTGAGCTCAGTCACTTCTCCATGTAAACATGAGGAGGCATGTGGTCACTGCTGTAGACAATGAGAATGGACAAGAGGACAACCATGTGAATAGCAACACTGCTCTTTGTCTTTCTCTTTGATGTTTTTCAAAATATTTCTAAAGTCTCACGAGTTTTCTTACTTATACATAAATAAAATTATTTGCATGAGTTCAGTACTTGTCTGCTCTTTTTGTTAATAAAATATAATAGGAGACTTTGATAATAAAGCCAGGAATTTAGGTCATATATCCTAGTTTAGATTAATGCTCATGAAAATAGAAATTACCTTATACTTTATGACGCTAAATTTGACCTCTTTGGTCTTTTGGTATCTCTTGGAAAAGAAGACATCACTGAAAGCTAGAGAGACTGCAGGTAAAGTGTGCGGGTGTGTCTTCCTAAGTTCAAGTGACTGGTAAAACTCCCATTTTATGCCTTACAGATAAAAACCTCATCAGATAAAACTACATGGTGAAAGTTAGTTCCTCTGCACTTAGGTACTAATCAAGCCAAATCAAGTGACACAAGGCATGTTGTAGGATCAACAATAACCTTCTTAAGGATTACCCTTTGATGAAAGAGAAGGTGACTGTAGAGAAAAAGAAAATGTCTGGATGGAAATTCCAGTATCACAGTCTTCTGGAAGATTAGACCATGGCTCTGTTCAGGGAGTCTCAGTCATTTTGCACCTCTATAAATTGCAGGAGCTGATATAGATCCAAACTGAGTTTTGGCTGAAAGAGATTTTGTTGTGTTTCCCTCCACTGTGAAGAAAGCAGTTTTGTTATGACCCAGAGGCCTGAATGTTCTCTCAGAGTCATTAATCTTTAGACAGGTTCTTCCTGATTGCAGGCCTCTGACCTCCTTATTATGAGCATTTTCTTCAGAAAAGTAATTGCAATTTGTAATTGTGGATATATTTTTTTGCCTGCTTGAAATACACATGAATCTCCTTAAAAACTTATTGCCAGTGTTACAATTCAGAGAGTATCTGTCACAAGGGTCTGTTCCCATTACTTTAAACTTAATCCTCCTGGGTCTTTGGGTCTCATCTCTGTGGGAGGGTAAAAGTCTAATTTTGGTGAAGACCTTTAAAAGCATGATGTGAAAATACACTTTGGGAAGATTTTATGAAAGCTTTTGCTTTTCTCTAAGGTCAATTAGCAAACGGAGTGCCTTTGATTTTTTCTCTTGTTTTTAAAGTCTCCTCAGCCATCTGTTTCAGGGATGTTAAGTTCTGGCTCACTACATTAATGTATGGTCTTTATTAAAGTCTTTCTGACCTTTTAAAATTTATATGATACATGTTGACTTTGACATCACCTACCTGTATTTAGCTGATCTTGTCATCTTGCTCATGATGTCCATCCTTACCATATTTTCAATTTTTTTAAATCCAGCTGAAATTTTCCAAGTAAATGTTTCCAGTTATCCTGACTCCCTTCTCAATTATTGTCCACAGCAAAGATGACCTGACTGCCATATTTTCTGGAAACCACATTATGTTGAGCCCTTTGTCTTAAAATCTGAGAAAAAAAATGCATGTTCAAAATTTTGTACTTCTGCAGTGGCCTAGTCATCAACAGTGTTCTCATTATACATGTGTTTTCACTCACTTTCAAGAAACAAATTTACAGACACTTTAAAATTTTTCCATTATTGAAATCAGAAAGTCTAGTAAACCTGCAGTTCCTTGTCCCATCAGCCCCTACAGACCTATACTGGCAGGCCCTGTTTTGTGAGTCCTATGACCTGTAACTCAGGTCAGATATTGGTGTCTTTATTGTTTGATATCTCTGTTGTGTTTACAAAATCCATGTGCTTATCCTTAAATATTCTGCAATCGGAATTTGGGAAATGAGAAAATAAATCTCTTTTCTGGTTCTATATTTTTCAATCCTCCTATGGTCCTCTTATGTATTTGATTGAAATCTTTGAAAAATTGATCAGTGGTGGATTGTGGATACACAGAAATGTGTGTACAGAAAGGTCAAGAGGAGATGGGGTCTGCTCAGAGTCAGGATGAGAAATTATAAAGCATGTGGGTTTGGTGTATCAGGCATTGTGTGGATTAAAATATGCCTAAGAAATACATGCAGGAGAGTGTTGTTAAGGAAGCTCAGAATGGGGCTGAGTCATTGCAAGTAAGAGGTTGACCCAAGAGTTGATGAAGCAGCCACTGGAGTTGGTGCAATTAAGAGAGGGATGCCATTCTCCCAGATTTGAATGGGCATGAGGGAACAGACACAGGTTTGGATGAAAGAATAAGTTCTTAAAGACTCAGATTTGTGTTCTAAGAATGGTGCAACAAGATAAACCAGATGTACTAAGCAACAAAAGTTATGAAACAGGATGCATGGGATAAGAATCAATGAAAAGAAGGAGATGATAATCCCATTGGGGACTAGGAGTCTAAAGAATGATGAAGATTAGTAAGACTGGGGACATCATGAATACAGAAGATTTAATCAGGGAGTTGATGTGCAGGGTAGTCAGACTAGCAAAGGGGTTGGGATGGAGCCTGGGAAAGATGTGGAATGCAGGGCAGGCTGAGGGTAAGGACCAGATTAAAGTAAAGAGTTTTCCTGTCTTTACTTTGACCCAGAGTAAACATGTGCAGCAGGCTCTTAAAGTGTGGTCCGAAGGGCACAGTTTCTATACATCCTTGGAGAACTGTGAATAGCTTAAACTTACCACCATACCATACGATGTGCCTCAGCTGAGTCAACAAGTTAGCCATGTACCAGGGGACTTGTGTGTCAGTAAGGCTGACTAGAAGCCTGAGTAGGGGCAAAAAATGAGGTTGTTGGTGTGTGTGATTGGGAGGGGTAATTGAGGACTGAGATGAACTTGGAGTGGAGAATTTTACTTCTTTGTTGACTAGTGAGAGTGAAGTTCTGTGTTTCTGTAGTGAAAGCTACATGGCAGGTCCTAGGGCTGAAGAAGTAGGTGTTAATGGTCTGGGCCACCTGTCTTTGTCTCATCCAGATCTATCACTTCCATTTGTGAGGGATGCTGCTTTTTCCACTTGACCTTATGTTGGTGAGTGCAATAAAACCCAAATCAGCCCTGGCTGATGTAGCTCAGGGGATTGAGTGCAGGCAGCAAACCAAAGGGTCACTGGTTTGATTCCCAGTCAGGGCACATACCTGGGTACAGACCAGGTGTCCAGTGGGGGGAGGAGTGCATGCAAGAGGCAACCACACATTGATATTTCTCTCCCTCTCTTTCTCCATCCCTTCCCCTCTCTCTTAAAAGAAAAAAAACCCAAATCACAATGAAGAATTTTGTCTAGCTTGCCATATTACAGCCCACATTAACACACTTTGACTCCTCTAAGGATTAAAATAGCTCCAGTCAGGAGCTATTGCAGTATTGCAGTAGAAGGCATGATCTTGTCCCAAAGCCTAGAATTCTCCATGTAATTCTCTTATTATGTCCCACCAGATAATTCACAAAGCACCTTTATCTTATCAGAGGTGAGTATGATTGACATGAGTCAGTGTGCCAATAAGTAATAGCATAGCACAGAGTCCAAAAACAAGTTGAAAAAGTGAAGAAAACAGGCGGGAGCTATCTGTGGCAGCAGAACCATGTGCTCTGCCCTTGGCCATTTTATTTATTCCCCCTCTGCTGAGGGCAGGTGAGGACTTGTGCAAGTGCATGAGTGTGGGAAGGCAAGTGACATCAGGAAGTTGCCTAAATTCTGGCCTTTGTGAACCATTTATGTATGGCAGTAATGAAATAGCATTTGAAAAAATTAAAACTTTGTATGTAAAATTATTATTATTTTTTAGGGCCTAAGACCAATGCAGAAAATAATATTTCTCCAGAGAGGAGCAAAGCATCTGAGACATGGGGCCCAGCCCCTGGGGGTACAGGGAGTCTGTGTGGTTAGAATTTCAAATAGTCTACATCCAAGTTCTAGTCTTTGAAAGATTTCAGTGTAAGTGTTCTGGAAGAGGAAAGTGTGTTTGTTAGATGTGCATGATAGCTCTTGCTCTACTCAGGGCTAAGAAGGCTGCAAAGGGTCTGTGGGCATACAGCAATGCAGCGTGCATAACCCAGGAGTACCAACAAGTTTCTTAGTGAGGCAAATCTCTAGTCTGCTTTTGGAGACCATTCTCGAAGCTCCGTTTTCACTCTGCTTCCAAATATATAATTAAAATATTAAGTTAAATGAGTATTTTTTTCTTTAGTAAAGCAGGCCATTTATGAAGTAGTGATGATTCTGGTTCATGACTTAAGGAATATAATTTTCAAATTCTATGCTCCTGATATTAGCAACAAACAAACAAAATGCCAGAGAAATCTTGTCAGTGCCCATCTTTGGTCAATTAGACAAAGAACCCAAAATTTTTGGTTTCTTACAGAAATCTTAATCAGTTTCTTAGGCCCAGAGAACACATTGTTTGATGTCATCAACTATAACCCCAGAAGACTTTAACTCCAATTACGATGGGAACACACAGTTATTATTCTGTGTCTTATGTTCACACTGTGAGCAAAGCCAGTCCCTGGTTCCCTTCAGTTGCACATTCTTTCTGGTATTTGTGATGACACTACGCTTGGCCATAGAACTCCCTGGGTCTCTGTGTGTGCTGTTTTAGAGTGATCACAGGAAGGTTCTGGCTTCTTTCAGCCACCCTAAGGATACCTGCTCCAAACAATGTCAGACCCTCCAATGTAACCGAAGTGATCTCTAAACAACACGTTTTTAGGTTGCTTACTGGGTTTTCACTTTTACACATTATCTAACTCAAGGTGTCCCCTTTTAGTAGAAGAAGATTCAGTTGCTTTCTTTCACCTTCATCAACTCATACACACACATAGACACACTTCTTTCTATTTTGTCTCTTCAACAGTTTTCTAAAGATCAAACTTTAGTATGGATCCTACTGTATAGGTTTAATGTTATTCATATTTGAGCCAAATAACTCTCATTTCCTTAAATTTGAATCTCCAAAGTATATCAGAAATGAAGAATTTCATTCTGTGAGCAACACATGTGTGGGAAATGTGGTTCTGCTCATTAGACAAAAGTAATGGTTAAAAGAAAAGTAGAAAATAGCCAAAACTCTCCATATCCTTTGACACC
>PVIA01016710.1:0-17986 GCA_004024845.1 Tonatia bakeri | reverse complement strand
AAGTTGTAAGCTGGATACTAGAGGCTGGGGTCTCAAGTTTATCAATAAAGAACAACCTCCACATCACTCATACTGAGAGTTCATTCAGGGACAGACACAAGAATTACTTAAAAACACTAACTGGAAGATGACGTTTAGCTGTGATGCACAAAGAGGTTTGCTGATTCTTACCTTGAAGCGAACCTGCTAACTAGTCAGAGGCAGCACTGTGAACCACAGGCCTTCCCTCGAAGGTCCAGTCTGGGTCACACTGACAGTGCAGATGCAGAGGAGATGATGTGCTGACCGCTAACAGTTGATGACCAGAGGGAAGGAGGGACGAGCAGTGACAGTGACTCAGTAAAAGTCGGACATTTGCTACTTTCTGGTACATGCATGCATAAAACAGACTGATAATGGGACGTTCTTCATGGACTGGTCTGCATGTATGGTAGTCCAACTTCCGTTCAGTTCATTTCTCTCTGTTCTGGTTGCTTTTTGTTTCTCAATTTTTGTTGTCCTTAGTTTTGGTTGTGCGAGGAGGCACAGTGCGACTACTTTTGCCTCCATCTTGCCCGGAGGTCTTTTCTTTCAATTTTATAATAACTCTTTTCTATGTATCTATAAAATATCTCTGAGTATCAGTTTAATGACTATATACACAGCTCATTGAGTCAAAGTGCAATAATTGGTCAATTTATCATTTTGTTAAATATGACTTTTCAACTTTCACATTAAATATAACTTTAGTGGAAAAAAGAGTTGCACTGACTAATCATTGCTCCCCAAGTGAAGAGCACACATTAACTTTTCCAATCAAGTCTCCTGTTCACTCTCATTGTGAGATGGAGAAAGACTCTGGAAGCAAGGGGCCAACCTCACCTCAAAGCAGGTTAGAAGGTAGAGTTTATGGTAACAATCTCAGTAGCCACCTAAAGTCTGTAGGCACATCCCAGACCACTGTGTCTGAGAAGTAGAAGGAGTCAGTAAAGTCAATCTGCCACCAAGGCAGGAGAACAAGCCACAGTCTACTAGTCACCTAAAGCATCTGCTAAAATGTCCTGTGTCAGGATAAGCATTCTCATGAGGACAATGACACAGACCTGGGCTAACCAGGGTGAAAGTGCTGGTGAAAAGACACTGGAGAATATGTAAACAGTCGGTACATCTACATGATTCACAGCACAACACTCCAAAGTTCCTGGGGACCATACACAGCTCAAATTGTTTCTCTGAGATCCAATGCCCAGCCCTGCCCTTTGCCCGTTACTGGCTCAGCAGTTTGCTCCTAAGGTTGTAAACAGTGAGCTAGGCTCTCACAGCAAGGAGGTCAAGTAAAAGAAGTCAACCTACTTAGTGCCCCCATTTGCCCCCAATGACCTCAGAAGGGAAAGCACCTGAAGGTTGGGCAGGGTCCTGCCTTCTGGGAGCTTCTGTGGGAACTTCAGACCCTCTCCTTTGTTCCTGATTGAAAATGGGGCAGCATCCTGAGAAAAGGGGGTTTTAGTCTCTAATGGACTTGACATAGTTGGCAGCCCTTGGGTCTCACTGGAGTTCAGTCCCTGTCATGCAGTGTGTGCCCCTTGCCACTGGGAATGAGACAGACCAACTCTCCTCTCCTGCTTCTGCTCTCAAGCCTGCAGGACAGCACAGCTACAGACAGCCACTGCTCTGAGATGACGTCACTCATTGCCCAACCCAGATAATCAGTGCCATTTGGATTTGGCTCAGCCCAGCATGGCCTGGTCTCCAAACCTGGTCCAGGTGAACCCTTAAGGAAGGAGAACCAGTGTGACAAGGAGTAAGCTCCTGGCATTAACCTTGGTGTTTAAGCTCAGTTCCATGAATGGCAGCAGAGGTGGCATGAAAGGACCAGAAAAACCCGCAGAGGACAAGTGAAATGCAAGGTGTGGAGTTGCTGTAGACAGCTGGTTATGGAGGCAGTAGGGAGTGGCCTGGGGACTCCTAAGTGTGGTCATGGTGTCCTCATGGGGCTTATTAGAATCTACCTGAGAGAGGGTTTTCCAGGGCACACAGCATTGGAGGTACCCTCTAACCTCTATCCTGAAGTAGGGAGATTCAGAGTCCATCCCTTCCAGAGAGGGGAGGAAAGGTTCCTCTCTGAGGTGACTTTCACTCCAAGCTTGATGCCTCTTCTGGGACCTGGAGAAGATTTGCTACCTAAGACTTTGTCATATTTATTTGTACTCTGCTGCACTCTCACACTGAATGTAATGGAGTCAAATGTTATTTTGGAAATCTCATATCAATAAAACATGCAGTTGACAAAGTAATTCATTCATTACAGTGTGATTCTTGACTTTTTGGAATCACAACCTAAACTAGGGAAAACTGACCAGTTAATCAAGTTTTGGGAACAAGTCCATCTGTGCTCTAGCTCTACATTTCCACGGTGATAAGAAACACCAAAACTGGCGTCCAATCATATGAAAAACCTGGTGCACACTGGCAATCCATAAATATTGGCACTTTTCTTCTTCCCTTTTTGTTTGATGTTACAGGTGATCTTCAGAACATCTGAAAACTGACATACAGGTGAGAATATTAGTAGCCAACTGATCCTATGGAAACAGTAGTTTAGGACATGGTTTTCCAAGTTTGTCATCATCTGACCAATTATAAAAATAAAAAATTAAAAGACAAAAAGTAATAAAATATTAATGTTTATGATACCAAGCAAACTATAACCTTGGGAAATGCATCATGTCAAAATGACATGTTTGTATTGCATTATCAAGGTAACATTCCTCTAACTTCTAAATGTGATCACAGCAAAAAATACACATACACAAAACACAAATATGCACAATGGACAAGGACAAACACAACACAGCCAGCTCTTAACTGCAGTAAACATGTTCTTAGGTATGTAGGTAATCCATCAGCATCGGCACTTACTGTAATCACAGCTCTCATTCAACCTTCATTGATAGCTCCTGTGGTTCCAGCGAGGTCCAGTAGCATTTGATTATACTTTCTATTTGAGAGCAGAATGAGTAAAAATCAACACACTGATCATTTAAACAACTCCCAAACTAAATTACCTGAAAATCGGTTTTCAAGTCATTGGTGTGTCACTGATGTGGTAAATATCCAACTCAAGAATGAATGGATATTCAGAAAGTTATTATAGGTGTATAACTGTTGGAAATAATTGTAAATTGTTACTAACTGTATTTACGGAGTAACTGTGTGTTGAAAAGTCAAAAGTTTGATGTTTTCCTTTGCATCTTGACAAATGAAAGAATAAGGAATTGACTGTGGCTTATGGAGCACAGCACGAGATACAGACACTTCATTTGGTAGCCACCTGGGTTCTGACTATGAGCGCTCTGACTGAGTGAAGGAAATGTATTTCTACAGTTTTGGGAAATGCCCTTCAAAATCGTTCAATTCCATTTCCTCTGATGCTGCCTTCTTTGAATCATATCTTTATTTTTATACATTTCTCAGATTTTTTTATCCTCTCCGAAGTACATGCTTATTGATGCTAGAGAGAGGGGAAAGGAGGGAGAGAGAGAGAGGGAGAGAAACATCAATGCGAGAGAGAAACATTGATAGGTTGCCTCTCGAATGTAGCCCGACTTGAGACGGAACCTCCAATCTTTGTGTGTGCCTTGAGTGAGAAATGAATCCATGACCTTTTGGTTCGTGGGATGATACTCCAGCCACCTGGACAGGGCTCCTCAGATTTTTGAGAAGAGAACTGGGGCATTTAATTGGAAGACCTGAAACCATAAAAATCCAAGAAGAAAACAGGCAGTAAAGTCTTGGATATTTATTCTAGACATATTTATGCTGGTATATCTCTTCAGGCAAGGGAAACAAAAGAAAGAGTAAACAAATTGAACTCCATCAACCTGAAAAGTGTTTGCACAGCAAAAGAAACCATCAACAAAACAAAAAGACCACCCACTGAAAGGGAGAAGATATTCACCAATCATATATCTGATAAGGTGTTCACAATGTCCAAGATCTATAAGGAACTCAGACAGCTCAACACCAATAAGCAAGCAATCCAGCTAAAAAATGGGCAAAACACTTGAGTAGACACTTCAACAAAGAGGACCGACAGATGGCCAATAGACATAAGAAAAGATGCTCAATGTCACTAACCATTAGAGAGATGCAAATGAAAACCACAAAGTGGTTCACCTGACAGCTGTCAGAATGGCTAACATCAATAAATCAACAAACAGCAAGTGCTGGCGAGGATGTGGAGAAAAGGGAACCCTCCTGTGCTGTTGGTGGGAATGCAGACTGGTGCCGTCACTGTGGAAAACAGTATGGAGTTTCCTCAAAAAATTAAAAATGGAACTACCCTATGACCTAGCCAGTTCACTTCTGGGAATATGTACAAAGAAGTCTACAGCACTAATTTGAAAGAATATACGGTCGGGCACAAATAGTATTACAACATTTTTATTACAAAATCACTTATTACAAAATCATAAGTATGTAATTCTGTAACATAACAATATTACACTCAAGCACACCACATGACATTGTAGGTGAAATATTCAAATTAAAACTATAGATTATTACACCCATATCATTACCCTGCCACCCACACTCAAGCAGGTGTTAGTTCTGCCTCACCCTGCATACGCACCCCTATGTTCATTACGGTGTTGTTTACAGTAGGAAAAATCGGAAGCAGCCCAAGTGTCCATCAGTAGATGAGGAGATAAAAATGCTGTGGTGCATTTACACATACATGGAATACTACACTGCCATAAAAAGAAGAAAATCTTACCCCTTGCAACAGTGTGAATGGACCTAGAGCATTATGTTAAGTGAAGTAAGCCAGTCAGAGAATGACAGGTACCACAGGATTTCATTTACATGTGGAATCTAATGAAGACGATCAACTAACACACAAAACAGAAACACACTCATAGATACAGAGAACAGACTGACAGCTGTGAGAGGGAGGGGGTGGGGGGCTGGGTGAAAAAGGTGAAGGGATTAACTTCCCCTGCAGCCTCTCCCACCACATCCCTTTTTCCCCTACTCAACTCCATCACAGTTGTCTCATGCTGCTTGCTGTTACCTCAAGCCATCTTCAACTGAGTGGTTCAGACACTACAAATTTATTGGTGGCAAAAATTTCAAGAACTTCAACAGGGGATCTAATCTTGCTCTGTTAGAAATTTTGATAACCCAAGAATAAATGTAATGTTTGAGCAGGGCTCAAAATGTACCATGTACCATTTAAACATTTACTAATGCATTTCCTTCATTTGACCTTTAAGACATTTTAGGGTTTCTTACCTAGTTTGTTATTCGCTACACCTCTCCTTAACTTTTCTCCTTTGCTACTAAGTTATTTCACCAAAGAATTTAGAGATTCTTTACACTTTCATTTCATGCTCATCACAACTGGTGAGGCAGATTCATATAACTCTGCAGTATTTTCTGTATTAAAATTTCAGTCCACTTTGGAAGTTCTCTCATAGGATATTACTTTTATTGTGCTGTTTCCAACTACCACAAGGTGATAAGAAGTCAAATATCTAAGCCGGAAAAGTGTGTTGATATAATTTTCTCACATTTAATTTCTTCTCCATGTAATATTCCTGTTTTGAGAAAATGAGAATTCACTATGTTTTTCAAAGAGAGACTAAAAATTCTAATAATTTAGTTATCTCATTTCAACTTTAAAAGCTGTGCTCTTCCATGGAAGTTTACCCTATTTTTAGAAGTCGAATTTGAACAATTACTATTTGTATATGAAACTTCTAATTGGGAAAACTTTATGAGTTTTCCCTTCACCTGGACCTCACCTGCAGCACCCTACACAAGGCGTCCTTCACCTGAGCATTCCTCAGGCTGTAGATGAGGGGGTTCAGCATTGGGTTAAAGAGACTGTAAAACAAGGACAGTATTTTCTCCTCTCGTTGACTGGAGTCAGGGACCATATAAATCACCACGGCTATGCCAAAGAAGAGCCCGACCACACACAGGTGGGAGGAGCAGGTGGAGAAGGCCTTTTTGCGGCCCTCCCCAGACTGGATCTTCAGGATGGCCCAGAGGATGCGTATGTAGGAGATCAGCACCAAGCACAAGGGCCCGACTAAGACCAAGACACCAGCAGCAAAGATGACCACTTTGTTGAGCCAGGTGTCAGCACAGGCCAGCTTGAGGACAGACAGGATCTCACAGAAGAAGTGGTTTACTTCCCAGGGCCCACAGAATGGCAGCCTTAGAAGGAGAATCACATGTATCAGAGCCAGGACACACCCCAATGACCAGGAAGTGGTGGCCAGGACTGTGCACACACCCCAGCTCATGATGACAGAGTAATGGAGTGGGTGGCAGATGGCCACATACCGATCATAGGACATCGCCACCAAAATCAGGCATTCTGTGAGAGCAAAAGCTATATACAAAAATGTCTGCATGATGCATGGGACAAAGGAGATGGCTCTACTCTGGGTCACAAAGTTTGCCAGCATCTTGGGGACATTGTTGGAAGCATAGGACATGTCAATGACGGCCAGGTGGGAGAGGAAGAAGTACATGGGGGTGTGTAATCTGTGGTCCAGACAGATGAGCACAAAGATGATGCCATTTGCCAGCAGACTGCAGGTGTAGAGCAGGGAGAAGACCCAGAGGAGGAGCACTTCCGTGTCTGCGCTGAGCTGGAATCCCAGCAGCACGAACTCTGTGACCCGTGACTGGTTTCCCCCCATCCTTAAAGAACCAGTCAAGAACTGAAGTGTCATGAAGGTCAGGGCTGAACAATCAACAAAAAGTGGAGTTAATCTCAACGTGAGCTCAGAGAAAGGTTGTATCCTTGTCACTCCTTGAAAGCTTCCCCTACTCTCCCAAACAGGTTACCTGTTTTTAACTTTAATATGAAATAAATTTAAACTTATAGAAAACAGTCAAGAATTATGCCAAGAACTCCAGTATAACCATATGTGCAGATTTAACAAATTTAAGTATTTATTTCGTTTTTGCCTCATAATTCTTTTTCTCTATATTACTATAAAGGAGTATGCCTTTTTTGGAAACCCTTGAGATTAAAGTGTAAATAAAAATGATACCCATTTACCCCTAAATTCCTCTTTCCCCCCCCAAAACAAAGATATTCAGTAATCTAACCAGAATCATCAAAATCAGGCAATTTAATACTGACGTGATTCTTTCATTTCTAATATTCTCTCTCTACTCCCCTCACCCAGGACCCAAGCCAAAATGACATGTGATATTTAACGTCATTCATCTCTAGTCTCCTTTCATCTGAAACAGCTACCCTGTCTGCCTTTGCCATCATGACCACTGAATTTTGGGAAATTATAGAGAAGCTCTTCACTACAGTGTTCTCCAAATGGGACTGCATGCAGCTCCTCATTTTTTGTTCCCTTTCAGATTATTCCCTTTCTGCAGGGAAATTAAGTATCTCCATTGGGCTTCGTGGGTAGGTGCATGAGGTTCACTGTTCCATCGCTCGTGATGCTCACTCTGATCTCCTGGTGCCGATGGTGCCCTTGAGTATCTCCACTATAAAATTTTCCCTAATATAATTTCTGGAGCATCCATTGAATTTACTATGTAATATTCTGTTTCTCATATGCTTCTCAGCCACTAATTCCAGTGCCTGTTGATTATCTTGCCTGATGAGTAGTGATTATTGCAAAACATGGTGCTCTTACTCCATCACTGCTGTTACATTTATTGGTTGTCAATTTCCTCACAAGGAAAGGCTCTGTCATCTACCTACCTACCTATCAATCATCTATATATCTTTATACGTCTGCATCTAGCATCTGTCTGTCAGTATAGACTCATGAATTTTGTAATCAAGGAAGTATAATTATTTCTTCTTTTTATTTATTAATTCTCAATTATTCTCAATATAAACCCACCAAGCTTGCTCTTTTGTTTCTTAACACGTCTCCATAATATTTGAGCACTTCCTTACTTCTGATGGCTGTTTCACACTTTTCTTGTACATTCCCCACTTCAGCCACAGACACAGACACTTCTGCAAAAGGATCTGATAACTTTAGGGAAGAATCATATTCATAATCCAGTATCTTAATCTCAATAATTTGTAGTTTTATCATGACTTTTGTCACATTTCTGATGTCCTCTTTTAAAACAGCAAGCATAAAATATGGCAAGGAATACAAATTGTTCCTGGGATAACACATTCTCATGTTTCTGAAAATCAAAAGCAGCTTAACTGACTTCCCTCTTATGGAGTCATATCTATTTCACTAAATTAACATTTGCATTGAAGTAAATGGTCTTGATATTATTTAGTAGTTCATTTTTAGGCAAAATATATATTTGTAACTAACAGCTTGTTAGTTACCAAGTTATATTGTAGTTTTATTCCTACTTAGAAAATCACAGAATCAAACATTTTAAAGATTAAAGTTTAAGAATATGGGTCATTGTGTGATTATGGTGGTTCTTACTTTGTATGGGCATTTGACATCAAGTCTCAAAACTTTCTTAGAAAAATATTACAAAACTATATTTAAGACTAAATAGGTAATACCCTAAAAAAAACACATGTAAGCATTATTGATAATGTGTATATACAATTATAACACTTTACTGTACATTTTCATGTGCATCATGAATTTAAATATATATATCAATCAATGTTACTAGTTTCCCTATTTCTTTCATTTAGAAACATATCAGAAACTCTTTCCCATGTCAAAATATGTCTACGCAACATGCTGTGAACAGCTGCACACTATTTCCTTCAGTATATATATTTTCTTTATTATCTCATTAGGTTTGTACAATATAATGCTTCAGTGAGGAAATTTTAAACATACAAATCCTTCTATTAAACTCTGAGATTTGACAGTGCTCAGTGAAATCAATCACACAATTTATGTATCTCTGTTCATGTATCGCTCTATCTCTAGTCATCTAAAGATCAAACAACAAAATCCCAGCGGAAGGAAGACTCAGCTCTGTCAGAAACCACTGAGTGGGAAGGGCGTCTAACTCCACAGTCCTGACCCCTGTACCCCTGAATTCACCTCTGCAGTCTTGGGTGGCTGCCCTGACCACACTGGCAGCCAGGGGCTGCTGGTTCTCTCCTAAAGCTCAGGTGAAAGCCTGCTGGTCTTCACCTGCCTTCAGTTCACTCTCATCTCAGATGGAGGTTAAATGCTCCACGCAGCTTAGAGCAGCCTGACTCACAATGTGTGCAGCTATTGAGTCACCAGGCTGGGAATCCCTCTTACTCTCAGTCTACCAGCCAGCTGAGCTATGTACCCTCTCATGTGAAGGAACTGACACATTTCATGTGACATGATTTCATGTCCTACCCCCTCCACCCAGGTTCCACCTGGTCCATGTGAAGGAAACGACCCCAACACCAGCATGTGGGTTTCCTCTCAGACATCTTCACATCTACGTTACTGACAACCAGAGACCCGGATTTCTCATCAGTGTCTCGTCCTGTGCTGTCTTCTCAATGCCAGTTTCTGGCCGGAGGGGAACCCCTGTTTTCTAGGTGCACAGCCCCTGTATTTCTACATGACTCTTCACTGTATATGAACAAGAGGAGAAGGCTCCTACCTAGGCAGCAGTTACAAGTTAGACAATCACTTCAACACAATGAACATCACTTAACCCCGCCGCGCACAGACGATGCCCCTGCACTGCCCAGGCCTCACAGTAGGGCTTCAGGGGAACAGACGGTGTGTTCCCAGATAATCATGAGTTTCATCTCTTAAGACCATTCAAATTATATCATTTGAATTCACACACTTTGTAAGGCTTATGAGTGTGAATGAATCTGGTAATTTTAAAACTGCTGAGAACTACTGTCTATCCCTCAGGGGCTGGTCAGGGATCAGTAACTGAGCATTCTCGGGCTAGTGAACACTCAGGTGGGAAATGCAAATGGGTCAGACACACCCATGTGCTGGCACACTGGGCCGACCACTGCCCTCACTGTCCTATGCCAATGGGTGTTGCAGGGCACCACGCCCTTCTCACCTGGACCACGACATCATAGGGTACAGTTATGACAAAGAGAGAGGTGGCCGCCTGCTTGATTGTCTCTGGGCCCCATTGAATAGCTGGCTGTCAGACAGCCTGAAAAGAGGGTCTTTCTACCCTTGAGAGTTAGGCTAGGTGCTTGTGGGGGGCTCTTCAGAACCAAATAAAATCAGGCTTGGCCAATAACAATGGTTGCAACAGTTATATCCTTATTATAAGGGTGTGGGTAAACTTCAGGACATATCAAAGATAAAGACATTCAGATCAAATGTCACTTATTTAAGCTGAGATTCCCTCTCACCAAATAATTAACTTTTTATCTTTACATGTCTTACACATCTTTATCTCTAATAACAATTAGTATAGTTGTGCATGAAATAGGCACTCAGGAAATGCTCGTTAAATAGATGATTGTCATTTTTTGTTAACAAAATGCGTATGTTAAGCATCTTTTGTTTGCCAGGGTCTACTGACCAAAACACAGTTTCTATTTTATTAGGAAAGTACACAGTTAGAATTTGATTCCTGGAAGAAACAGACAAAATCCTAGATTTTCACTTTCAAAAATATGACTACATTTGGGAAGGTTCTATGTAAATGTGCATTAAGTCTGTGACATTAATTTTTTCTACAATTAAAGAATACTCCTATGCTATATAAAGTGAGAGAGCCACATCAGTATTGCCAAATTCTACTTAAACACCATTGGACACAATAAGTAATGTCTGAAACACATGTAATCTCTGAACATGAAGAATAACAATTTTGTTGAACGTAATCCAGTCTATAAGTAGTCAGTAGAAACATTTGTTTATTAACATTTTAGGTTATTATTTTTGTGTTTCCATAAATAGATAATTTTCTTTTAGATGAATTTATATTTTTATTTTCATTACCACCGCTATCATTTTGCTATTAAAAAATAAGCAACATAAAATAAAATGGAAGACACAGTAAATCCCTGAAGCAGACACGTGCTGGAACAGAGAAGAAAATACCGCGGTGAGAACAGAACATTAGTGCACATACAAAGGTTCATGCCGTCGGCACCAGCAGCTCTTCACCTGGGCGGTCCTGGGACTCGGAGTTTCTTCAGCTCTGGAGGTTTACCCCACTCCCCCAGCTCTGGCCGGGAGTCTCGCACTCATTCTGTCCTATTGGATGATAGGAGAGATATTTACATCACATACTGTGATTTCCAATCTGACAGTCATCACCATGAGCTGCTCACCTGGCATGGTCAGGAAAAGAAGGAACTACAAGGTAAACTTACATCTTACCTGGTTTCAGCAAAGAAATGATTTACCGTCACACTTCCTGGGAGATTCTCTTCCATGGAGAGAACTATTCCAGACATCACTCTCATCGTCCAGGCTAGGTAACCCGCACCCTCTGTAATCTGGCTCCTTGGAGCCTTACTCAGAGCCACTGCCTGGCTATAAAGCCTGGCTGAGACTGAGTGCTGGCTCTGACCACCACCACACAAGCAGATCTGGAGGCAAGTGTGACAGACACTGAGAGGGCTTAGGGCCCTGCCCACAGCACAGGAGGCAGACAGTCCCTAAGGTGAGGAAGGAAGAAATCTAGGTGCTGGTTCCACTGCCGTGCAGTGCCCCATGGGAGTCAGGAGGAAAGAGCACCAGCAATGCCAGTATCGTGCACACCGCCAAGGGGGTGTCTGCTGCTCTCCTGTCTGGCTCCAACTACCCACACTGAACACAACCTCCCAGTACAAATCAGTCTCTTTTGGGTGGAATTTTCTCATGAGCATTTACTCTGACCTGGAATAAACCCCACGGAGGAGAGAGATGCACCTGTGAACAGGGGCAGACCCTCTGCAGCTTCCACAGATGGAGACCCAGACACCAGATGGGCCCCGGGCCTTGCTGTGGGTCCTTCAGAGAGCCCCAGGGGCACAGCTTCCATTTGAGAATCAGATGAACTAAAAACCTTCTGGAGTTTCCACTAAGAGTTCAGATTCTCACAAGGATCATAAGATAGTCTGCCTAGTTATCTTGTCCCTACAGGAAAAGAAAACACTCTGTGAATTCCCTCTCTGGAGGAGAGTGAAGATCAGGTCTGAGTGTCCTTGGAGGAAGAGCCCTGGGGACAAGGGAGGGCGGATGTCAGCACTGTCCTGCTTCAACGTGACCTTGCATCCATCTCAGGGGCTTTAACCCTTAGACAGACACCACGAGTGATGGCAGCCACCCTCCTGAATCATTAGTGTTATCAATGCATGATTCTCTACATCTTGTAGAGGGTGGGATTCTGTGGAACCTGTTAGGGCGACCTGGAGAGAGAACAGGCCCCCAAGCCAGGACGTGTCGCCGCCTGCACTCAGGGTTCATAGGTACAAATGAGGAAGGATGATAACATCCATGAGCAACAATTACTGAGTCCTTCTTATGTTTCAGAAAATGTGCCAGATACCTTATATCGACCACACAGTTCAATCTGATCATAATTTTCACTTTATAGATGTGCAGTTCGAAGTCTGAATGCACTGTCATGAGTCCTCTGAGTGTGGCCCAGGGACCACAGGGAATCTCTGAGAACCTTTCCAAGGCTCTACGGGGTCCAAACTGTTTTCCCAATAATACTCAAACACTTTGCCTTCTTCATCCTCATCCTCGCAGGAGTGCAGAGTGGGGCTTTCCTGGGGCAACGTGACATTCGATGCAGCAGCAGCGAGAATGCAGAAGATGTGAACCCAGCTCTTCTCTGCTCACCCAACACTTAAAGGTTTTTCAGAACTGCAAAACACAGCTACTGTTTTCACTATTTTCATATTCTGTATAAGATTGTTTCCATCAAAATACATTCTTTACATTAACATATAATGGAAATAGTTCTAAATGAATTAAAACACACATTAATAAACTCTCAGTTTTCATTTCTATGTCACACACACAACAACACATATACTCACATAAATAAAGTGTTCGGATCCTTAGTGATTTTTCAGAGTTCAAGGGTGTCCTGCATGAAGTGACAGATGACCAGTCTGGCAAGGGCCAGAACTGAAAGGGAGTGAGTTCCATCGGATATCAACTGTGTTTCAAGTTCCTGTCGCTGCAGCAGAACAGAAACGTGTGAATGGGCTTCCACCAGCCCCATGTGTGGTACTGGCCTGTGGTTCCCACCAGCTGGAGGTCTGATTGGCTCAGGTGCATTCTGGGCACAGGACTCACAGGCAGAGACCGGGCTCTGGAGAGTGTGCGACCCCATCTGTGGCCCTGCCTGCAGCCCCTCCACCTTCACTCTTCACTTCCCCCTCTGACTTCCTCCTCTGCCAGAAGCAGGGGAACCTCTGCTCTTAGCAGGCTCCCCTGACGGGCTTCAGCCCACCACCATGGCCTCCGCCAGTTTAGGAACAGTTGGTGGGCAAAATCCCTTCCCAGCAGTCTGCAGACCAGGGCTGGATTAGGTGACAAGGGAACAGGTGACCTGGGAGGCCTCCCTCAGAATTCCACCTGCCCACCATGTCCTTTTCATACCCGCTGTGCTTTGTCCCCACTCCTAACATCCTGCACTGGTTCTTAGGGAGATGCCCCTGTCCCCACCATCTTCATTATCAGTGCACGTGCCTCCAGAACTCCCACCCCACATGGTCCTGGCACTTCTGAGTCCCACTTCAAAGAACAAGATTTCCCTTTCTGTACCTCACTTTCAGGGACAGAATTAGAATATTTCAAGTGTTTTTTCGTTTGCAGTTTATGTAAAGGTGCCTGAGTGAACAGTTGCTTGCCTGCCTGTGGACCTTCTACAGCAAAATGTGCAGGCCTCCTGAGCTTCTAGGTTTAGGGGACATGTACACAACAGACGCAGTGACGGTTTATTTAGTATAAGAAACACAGCCCTGGCGTGGCTGTGCCCCACACATGGAGGAGCCACTGAGGCCCAGGGATAACTTGGAGTGACAGCTGCATCCTGTATAAAGCCATAACATATGTTTTCATACTTCTGTGCTAATTTGATTGGTACCTGCTCCCCTTTGAGCTGTGTTATTCCTGCCTTGTAATCACCTGTGCAGAACTCTCAGGCACAGAAATGAGCAGATAACTAAATCACCGTCTTCCCTGGGCTGCATTCACCACTGGTGTTACATTCTGAGGAGGCTTTAACCCGATCTCCTGATACTTTTGACTGTCCAGATCGGTGTTCCAAATGACTTACTTAGGTGAGGTCATTGGATCTTCCTAATCTGCTCATTCCAGGTAACAAGACTTTTTCCACAGACAGTTCCTCCTCATCAAAGTAAACTTAGCTTGTCCAGTGATGCCACCAGAGCCACCTGTCTCTCCCAAAGCCTTTTTGTTCTCTCTTGTTGGACAACCCGCCACAATTGTTATTTCCATTGTATACCAAAGCCATGAGTGCAGTAGCAAGGTGTGGTTTGTTACCCCACGAAGAGTGGGTCCCCCATATTATTGCTGGAGAGGTGGTAGTCCCACTTCAATGTAACTTACTCTGGGTATAGCATAAGGCCTCCTAGAAACTTCCTCCTGACACATGGGACCCCTTCCCAGGGAATTCATACCATGTGAAGTCTATGTTTTGTTCCCACAGTAACCCATTCTCTTCTGTTCTGTTCAATAGCTTTCCACCCACAAAAATAAATATGTAGCTGTGCCCAGCACCCCAGCTGGTGCCTTTGGTCCATTAAAACAGGGACATTTCTTAGCATTCGATCATCAAGGTCTACAGTTACACTGTGATCAGCCAGCTGAGAATTGAACAGCACATGGTCCAATGGCCACGTGGAGAGTGGTTTCTGGAAACCTCTTTCCAAAAAAGCCAGTGCAGTAGAAGCAACCTAAAAAATTGGAGTTGAAAGTTCCTGCTTCCTAACCGGAATTCTGTCCTGTCACCAACAACTGATCCAGTTTGTCATCCTGTCATGTGACCAAAGTGGGTCTCAGTTCAAGGCTGCTCAGGACTGCATGCTTCCATTTGACCTTGTCAGCTTTGTTGAAGCAAATTGTGACATCACCACTTTGTGTGTCTGGTATAACTGAGCTAGGAGACAGTATCATTCTGCAGCTACGAGCCTTTCTTGAGGCTCTGATGTAATGTCAGATTTCCTTACCTCCCTTTCTTTACCCTCAGCTCTTTCTTCCTCCTCCTTCTCCCCACTTATCCCTGACTTTCACTCACATTCCCTCCTTTGGAAGGGATATTAAATGTACCCTGTGCTGTTACAGATCAGTGGCAGCTCAGCATGTGTCTCTCAGTCCAAACCCATTCGCAGAGGGTGTGGTCACACAGGGGCAGGTCTGGTGGGCCACCTCAACCACCAGGCAACATAATTGTGTCACTATCACCCCAGTGTTGCCAGATGGGGTGAAAACACAGGTATCCCTGCAGCCGTCAGGAATTCTGGCACAAATGTTTTCAGGTAGAGCTACAGTGTCTTGCTTAAGAATCAGCCCTGCTCCTGGGGCAGGAAGACAGAAAGTTGGGATAATGTGAGGGAAAACTGAATAGTAGTACCAGCATCCCCCACACCCCTCCCCTCAAGTACCCCCAGAAAAGTGGAGACATCTATGACTGGGGACTTTCCCCAGGCCCTGTGTTCAGTGTGAGCACACCCTCAGGAAGGTTTATAAGCAAATCCTTCATGCCTTATCTCCACCCCCACCCTTAGATTACAATGGTGTAGACTGCCATTCCAAGCCTCTTAACAAACCACCACTCAGAGGTTGATGGGCAACGTGGTACGCCCATGTGCTGGACTCTCTCTTTGCCCACTGTTGGACTCACAAGCTGGAAAATGCATTCTTTGGTCTAAGGGATGTGACGTGGTGGTCCCAACTGGAATGGCTCTTACTACTTTCATCACAGTTTCCATTAGTTCATCAAACATATTTTTAGAGTGGCCACTTTGAAGCCTTTGTCTATGAAATCCAGTGTTTGGTCCCTCTTATAGTTTCTGTTGCCTGTCCTCTCCCCGCCAACCCCCACCCACTGAGTATGGGCCATACTTTCCTGTTTCTTTACATGTCTTCTTAATTCTTTGTTGGAAGCAGGGCATTTTGGACAAAACTGGATATTTGGACCTTCCCCACACCTCCTCTGGGTCTTTTCACTCTTATCTGCTTGGTTTCTTATTTACTTGTTTATTAACTGGTCGAATTAGTTTAGTGAAGTCTGTTCTTCCTCTACTGAATTTCAGTGTTAAATGAGGACATCAGAGGACACTGTTTGTCATGGATGGTGACCCTGGGCATGCCTCCACTCTCCCTGGGGACAGAGAGGCTGTGCCCAGCCCCAGAACATACCCCACTGTGAAACTCCACAGTAACTGTGGGCTGACAAGTCTGTTGCTCCCCACAATGATCCAGGGCATAACTTGCTGGAGAGAAAGATTGAATCACATGTGGGATCCACTGAAGGGATCCATGAAGGGTTAATAAGTATTTGCAATTCCTTTTGATCCCTAGTAGGTCCCTACTTGTTTCCCCAGTTCTTGACTGCAAACTAACCAGCCAACAGTTCAGGCTATGTCTCCAATGAATCTACCAATCTCTTCCCAGCTGTCCTTCACTATAGTTTCTGTCTATTTTTGAGAACCGTAGACTTGACTTTCTCTACCATGTGTTACATAGAAAGTCAGCTCCTATAGGAGAGGTTACCAGCTACTGGAGGGCTGGCCTACTTGTACCCCTAGTCAAATTCTCTGGGACTCTGTTTTTGGCCTGGTGTGGGGACTGGGGCATACTGCCCTCTGAGTGGGATCTCTACTGTAAGAGCTGAGCTCTCAGCAAGTATGGGGAGGGGGCATTAGTCTCAGGTCTTCCAGACTAGCCTTTTCTGCTGTGACCCCACCACAGTAGACTGGTTTTGTGCCCAAGAAGAGTCTCTTTCCCATGAGTGGGGGCTGGGAAAAAGAAGGGATCCCTCGCTTGGCTGAGTCAATCACCTGGAACTTAGCCTCAGCAGCAGGTGACTGGCGAGCCGGCTGAGGAATGCTGATAACCTGCCCCTCCTCTGATGGGGCCATGGCACAAGAGGCCCCCTGCGGTCGGTCATGGATGCCAATGTCCGGAATCTTCTTGTCCATGAGCTGAGCAGGAGAGGGAGGTGCCTGATTTTGATTCACATGTCACAAACTTTTACTCTTCTTACCAAATTCTTCTAGATTTTCTTGAACAAATGTTTCTTCATTTGCTACCTAGTCTCAGGGCTGTTTCCAGAGACTTGAACTGGTTGTTTAAATCAATTTCCCCGTTTCACTGAGAAGCACGTCCACAGAGCTTGTCACACTGTCACGCCAGAAGGAGAATTCTCCATTAGGGTTTTCTCCGCATAATTTATTGGGAGCTATGGTTATCGAGGTCAAATAAAACATTTTGACCACTTGCTTCTATTCATCTGTCTTCTTAACCCATTCATTTTTCCTCCACAAACCACTGTATGCCACACTGGAGGAAGGGAAGGAATTTTAAATGCCATGGGTGGAGACTGGTATATTCACCTGCAACTGCCTATAGGATGTCAACTTGGGAATCTCCTGTGACATGCACTTGTGGTCTTACTAGTTATTTCACAGCTGTCCTCTATGACAACTTTTTTGGGAACATCGATTTTGTTGGCCTTCATGCATCTTCAAAGCTCCTGGGTGTCACTGCACCTGAAGGGCCTGCCAGCACGGTCTGCAGCCCCTGCCCCTGCCCCTGCCTGTGAGGCTGGTGGGGCCTCATGCACTGAAAACCCCCATTCATGTCAGACCCCCTACTAATTGCAACTGGGGGGAAGAAAAGAATTGGTTTTACTTTATTCTCACAATTGGAAGCAGTGTATTTTAGAAATTTGCTTTGGGATTTTAAGATATTGTCTAGTTTGTCAGAGTTTGATAAGTAAAACTTATAAAAGTTATTTATTTTCATTTTATTTTGCTTTTAGAGGACAGGGGTTCATCGTTTTGTGGGATTGAAATTTGTACTTGCCAACCATTCTTTTACAAATTAGTTCATTATACTTGTTTTTTAAATAAATA
>PVIA01016709.1:0-18021 GCA_004024845.1 Tonatia bakeri | reverse complement strand
CCCTACACATACAAGGGGGTATTTCTTGTATTATTGAAAATAGTATTCTAGCAGGTATTATGAGCTATCTCATTATGCTTTTGATTTGCATTTTGCTCATAGCTAGTGAAGTTAAACATCTTTTCATGTACCTGTTGGAAAATTGTATGTCTTCTTGGGAAAAATGTCTGTCTGGGTCTTCTCCCTATTTTGTAACAAGCTCGTTCTTTTGTTGTTGTTGAATTGTAAAAGTTTTTTATATTTTGAATATTGGCCTCTTATCAGATGCATCAGTTGCTTACCTTTTGTATTGTTGATGGTTTCCTTTGCTTTGCAGAAGCTTTTTAGCTTGATGTAGTCTCAATTCACTTATTTCTGCTTTTACTCCCCTTGCATTTTGGGTCAAATTTATAAAATCCACTCTGAGACCAATGTCCATCAGTTTAGTTCCTACATTTTCTTCTATGTATTTTATTGTTTCAGGTCGTATATTTAAGTCTTTAATCCATTTTGAGTTAATTTGTGTGTATGTATCAAGAAGTCTAATTTAATTCTTTTACAGGTAGCTTTCCAATTTTCCCAACACCATTTATTGAAAAAGCTTTCTTTTCTACATTATATATTTTTTACTCCTTTGTCAAAAATTAATTGCCCATATACATGTGGGAATACATGTGAGATTTTTTCTGGAATCTCAGTTCTGTCCCATTAGTCTGTGTGTCTGTTTATCTGTCAATACCATCAATGTTTCAATTATCATAGCTTTGTAGTACAACCTGCAGTCAGGGAGTGAGATGCATCTGGCTTTGTCTTCTTTCTCAGAATTGCTTTGGCTATTCAGGGCATTTTGTGGTTTCGTACAGATTTTATTTTTATGTTTTGTTTTACAGCTGTGAAAAATGCCACTGAGATTTTGATTATGATCACATTAAACCTCTGTATTGCTTTAGGTGATATGGCCACTTTAACTATGTTGATTCTTCCAACCCATGAACATGGAATATCTTTCCATTTCTTTGTGTGTTCTTCAATTTGTTTCAACAATGTCTTGTAGTTTTCAGTGTACAAGTCCTTCACTTTCTTCGTTAAGTTTATTCCTAGGTATTTTATTCTTTTTGTTGCAATCACAAGTAGAATTGCTTTCTTTCTTTTTTCATGATATTTCATTCTTAGTATAGAATAACACAAATCATTTTTATATAGTAACTTTTATATCCTAAAACTTTACTGCATTTATTTATTGCTTATACTTTTTGGTGGAATCTTAATGGATTTCTATACATAGCATCATATCATCAAAGTGACTATTTTACTTCTTCCTTTCCAATTTGGATGACTTTTATTTCTTTTTCTTATCTGGTAGCCCTAGCTAGGACTTCCAAGCCTGTGTTGAATAACAGTGGTAAAAGTGGGTATCCTTGTCTGATCCCTGATCTTAGAGGAAATGCTTTCAGTTTTTCACCATTGAGTATACTAGCTGAGGGTTGGTCATATATGGTCTTTGTTATGTTGAGGTACTTTTCTTTCATACTTATTTTATTGAGTGTTTTAATTGTAAATAAATATTATGTCTTCTCAAGTGTTTTTCTGAATCTATTGATATGATCATACAATTTTTATTCTTTTTAAAAAAATTTTACTTATTTTTAGAGAAAGGGGAAGGGGGGGTAAAGAGGGTGAGAAATATCAATGTGAGAGAGAAATATCAATTTGTTGTTGCTAGTATGTGCCTTGACAAGGGACTGAACCCACAACCCAGTCAGTGCCCCAACCAGGAATCAAAATGGCAACCTTTCACTTTGTGGGCTGATGCCAAACCAACTGTGCCACACTGGTCAGGGCTTATTCTTTATTTTGTTAATGTGGTATATCACATTGTTTGATTTGCCTGTATCGAACAATCTTTGTGCTGCTGGAATGAACCCACTTCATCATGATGTATTGTCTTTTTAATGTATTGTTATATCCTATTTGCTACTATTTTATTTAGAATTTTTGCATCTATATTCATTAGAGATATTGGTCGGTACTTTTCTTTTTTTCTGTTGTCCTTGCCAAGTTTTGATATTAGGCTAGTATTGGCTCATAAAATGTGTTAGGAAGTATTGCCTCTTCTTCAATGTTTTGGAAGAGTTTGAGAAGGCTGTGTTAAAATTTCTGTGAGTGTTTGGTAGAATTCACTAGCAAAGCCATCTGGTTATGGACCCTTTGGGGATGTTTTCAATGACTATTCTGTGTAGGCCTTTTGTTCTGAGGTGGGTCTTTTGTAGGCAGTGTATGTACGGGTCATGTTTTATCCATTCAGCTACCGCCTGTCTCTTTATTGCAGCATTTACTCCATTTACACTTGAGGTTATTATTGATAGATACTTATTCATTGCCATTTTACTCCCTTTGTACCTGTGTTCCTCTCTCTCTCTCTCTCTCTCACTCTATTTTTTCCCTTTCTTAAAGCAGTGCCTTTATCATGTCTTGCAGTGCTGATTTGGTGAAGATGTATTCTTTCAGCATTCTTTTGTCTGGGAAACTCCTTATTTGGCTTTCCACTTTCACTGCGAGTAGTGTTGGTTGCAGCCCTTTGTTTTTCATTGCTTAGAATATTTCATGCCATTCCCTTCTGGCTTATAGTGTTTCCATTGAGAAGTCAGCTGCTAGCCTTATCAGGGCTCCCTTGTATGTTACTTCCTGTTTCTGCCTTGCTGCCTTTAAGATTCTCTCTTTGTCTTGGAATTTTGCCATTTTAATTATGATGTGTCTTGAAGTGTGTCTCTTTAGTTTCCTTTTGATTGGGACTCTCTGTGTTTCCTGGATTTGTGTGAGTTTTTCTCTCATCAGATTAGGGAAATTTTCCATCATTACTTTTTCAAACAGGTTTTCTATATTTTGCTCCTCTTCTCATTCTCATGTTCCTGTTATGCAGATATTATTATGTTTCATGTTATCCTGCATTTCTCCTAAGCCTTCTTCATTCTTTCTGAGCCTCTTTTCCTTTTTTTTCTCTTTCTGGGTGTTTTTTTGTATCTTGTCATCCAGCTCTCTGATCAATCTTCTGCTTCATCTACCCTGTTCTTGATTTCTTCTACTGTGTTCTTCAATTCAGAAATTGTGTTCTTCATTTCCTCTCGGCTCTTGTTGATTGTTTCTATGCCCTTTTTCATGCTGGTGTATTTTGCAGTGAGTTTCTTATAGCTTCTTTGTAGTTTCTGGTAATTCTCACTGAACTCATTGAGCTTCCTTTGAACCATTGTTTTAAGGTCAATATCTGATAGTTGAGTTGCCTCTATTTCATTTAGCATTCTTTCTGAGGTTTCCTCCTTTTCTTTCATTTGGGCCTTGTTTATATGTCTTTCCATTATTTGTGAGAGTCTTCTTGTTAGCCTCAGCTTCTTAAATTGATCTGTTTTGACTCCCTAGGTTTGTGGTGTTAACTTCTATGGTAGGAGACCTGTGAGATTCAGTGGTGCAGTTCCTTGATCTACTTGATGCTTTCTGGATGTAATTGGGTTTTGATCATTATTGGGTTGTTCTTTGGTGGGCCCTTCCCTCCAGCTCTTTGACTGAGGGTCACTCTGTCCACCATGGGGTATATGCTATTGTTTAGGTGCTGCAAGAAAAAAGTCACAAGGTCCAGGGAACAAATCCATATCTGCAAAAATAACTCCCACTGCCCCTGCAATGCCACTATCAACAGCAAGTGAACCAGTGTTAATATGGGTGTAAAGAGATTAAGATTATTGAAAAAGAGAAGAGAGATAAATTCTAGTATGAAATCTAGCAACTTATTCACAAACTTGCTGAATGATAAATGAATATTATAAAGCTATGCACTTAAGAAAATATTGCTAACCATGGAGAAGATCACAGTGGATTTTGTCTCAGTAGCCTCTAGTATTTACCACTGTTTTTCTTTTCTGGGTTCGCCTCTGTGGTGGGGTCATATCTTGACCCCATCTGACCTCAAAACCTGTTCTGAGACTGCCAGGGATCTACTGTCTGTGCCTGTCTCCTTTAGTTGTTAATCTAGTCACTCTGTACTTAATGCCAGTCAACTTTAAGTCCCATAAGGCATGGCAGAATCACTCCTGGAGTAGGGGTTATTGTGTCTTGTCAGGCTACTGCTGCTCGGAGAGGAGTGGTCTGCCTGACCAGAGTGGCTGCTGTTGTAGGGGTGATGACTCAGCACTGGGATCCCAGTGGCTACTCTCTCAGTTCTCTCCCCAAAGTCTCTGTCCCCAGTGTCTCCTCAAGTGTGCTAGTCCAGTCCGCCCACCATTTTCCAGGGATATACTGTCTGTGGCTCTCTTCTTCAGTTGTTAATCTAGTCACTCTGTACTGAACAGTTAGGCTTAAGCACCACAGAACCCAGCAGAGCCTTTCCTGCTAGCAAGGCTGTTGTTTCCCCTCAAGTTGCTGCCAGTCATAAGGGAGTGGTCTGCCTGAGCATGACTGCTACTGTATGAGGGATGACTCAGCACTGGGATCCTGGCAGCTACTTTCTCAGCTTTCTCCACAAAGCTTCTCTCCCTGATCTCTCCTCAGGTGTCTCCATCCCACTCTGTCCTTGCCTTTGCTAGAGCCCTGGCTAAGTGTCTCTAAATAAAAATTTGTGTATTGGCCCTTTTAATGGTTCTTTGCACCTCCAGCCATCCATCTATGGCAGACAGCAACCCTAACACTTTTCAATGCTGGTTGTTATCTGTGTATTTTGGGGGCTCTGGTGCTCTAGACTGGGGATCCCAAATTAGGGTTTAGACCTCACCTTCTCAAGGGGATCCAAACAGTTGCTTAATTATCCCTCCAATGCTGTTGCCTGTGGGTGCCTAGCCAGCCCTCCTGAGTCTCCACTGCACTCCTTACCAATCAGTTAGTGATGAAGCTGATTCTTCTGTGTGTTGGAGGGTATAAGGCTTCTCTCTTGCTGTTATTCCAAATGATTTCTCCACAATTTAGTTATAATTCCAGACTGGTCCTGGAAGGGGATTAGTGTGGCTTCCATTTACTCCTCTGCCATCTTGCCTCTATCAGAAGATTATATATTTCTAAGGATTTGTCCAATTGCTCTAGATTATCTAATTTTATGACACATAGCCTTTCATAGTATTATTATATAGTCCTTTGTATTTCTGTGGTGTTTGTTTTAACTTCTTTTTTTATTTCTGATTTTATTTGAGTCTTTTCTGTTTTTTTTTTCTTAGTGAGCCTAGCCAGTTGTTTTTTGATTTTATTAGTATCTTCAAAGAACCAGCTCTTTGTTATGTTGACTCTTTTATTATTTTAATCTTTATTTCATTTAATTCTGCTCTAATTTTTCTAGGTGTACATCATAGGGATTCAACATTTATATATATTGCAAAATAATCTATATACTAACTCTAGATACCATGCACAATAATACAAACTTATTATAATGTTATTTACTATATTCCCTATGATGTACATTAAAACTCCATGCCTTATTTATTTTATAACTAGAATTTTGTACTTCTTAATTTTCTTTGCCTATTTTACCTATTTCCCAACTTCTCTTCCCTCTGGTAACTGCTAGTTTGTTTCCTGTATCTATGAGTCTCTTTCATATGTTTTGGTTTTTAGATTCCATAGATAAGTGTAATCGTACAGTATTTGTCTTTCACTGTCTCACTTACTTCAATTTCTGCTCTAAGTTTTATTATTTGCTTCCTTCTACTATGAGTTTTGTTCTTTTTCTAGTTCTTTATTTAAGGTGGACCATGAAGTTTATTTGAGATTGTTTTCATTTTTTTGAGGTAGGCCTGTAATGATAAAAATAAAGTCTCCCTTATTACCACTTTTGCTGCATTCCCCCAAACTTCGGTATTTTGTATTGAGATTCTCATTTGTCTCTACGTATTTTTGTCTGTTCTCTTATTTCTTCTTTTACCCAGTCATTGTTTAAGAGCATACTGTTTAATATCCACATATTTGAGGTTTTTTTAGCTTTCATTTTGCAGTTGATTTTCAATTTCAAAATATTGTATGGAAGAAAATGTTTGTATAATATCAATTAAATGTTTTGAGGCTAGCTTTGTTCCTCAACATATGGTTTATTCTTGAGAATGTTCCATGTGCTCTAGAGAAAAATGTGTATTCTGGTATCTGGGATGAAATGTTCTGTAAATGACAATTATGTCTATTGGTTAATGTGTTATTTAAGGCCAATACTTCCTTATTGATTGATTTTCTATTTGGCTCCTCTGTCCTTTGCTATCAATTGAGTACAATCAAACCTTGGTTCTCAAACATCTCCCATCTCGAACAATTCAATTGTTGAGCAGGTTGTTCATGGAAAAAGTCTCTTGGTTGTAAAAAAATCCCAGTTCTCCACCTGACAACCTTTTCAAACTGATACAGTATTTCTAATGGGAAAAAATGATTCAGTGTGCAAACAAATTGCTTCTCAAATAGCCTTCAGAATAAATTAAATTTGAGAACCAAGGTTCCACTGTATTTAGATCTCCTACTATAATTGTACTTTTTGTTAGATTTTCCTTTTAGGTCTTTTAGTAGTTGTTTTATATATTTAGGTGCTCTAAGTTCAGGTGTATATATGTTAATACATTATGTCTTCTTGATGTGTCATACACTTTATCATTATATAATGTCCATCTTTATCTTTTGTTACCTTTTTTATCTTGAAATCTATTTTGTCCAAGTATGATTAGACCTACTTCTCTCTGCTTAACATTTATTCTTTTACTTTGAATCTATGTTTGTCTTTACAGCTGAGATATGTTTCCTGAAGGCAGCATATAATTAGGTTTTGTTTTTAACTCATCCCACTACTTTGTGCCATTTAATTGGTGGGTTCAATGCATTTATATTTAGGGTGATTATTGGCATGAGGATTTCCTATAGCCATTTTATCCTTTGTTTTCTGGTATTTCTGTGACTCCATTGGTACTCTTCCCTTGTTTCTATTATTTTAGGTTAGTGATATTCTATGATATGTTCCTCCATTTCTTTTTTATGTTTTGTGTCTCAGTTCTAGATTTGTATTGAGTGATTGTGATTACCTTCATGCAAAAAAATAAGTCTTGTGTGTATAGTAGTCTTTTTTCTCCTAATTGTATCTTGTCTCCATTCACCTGGACAAATTCATTTGCCCCCATTATGGTTTTTTTTTAACCACAAACCATCCCTTTTTATGGTGTATGTTCATTTACAAATTGCAGTAGCTATTGTCTGTTTCAAAATTATTTTACCACTTTTAATCTTTATGATAGATTTTATTGTTTAATACCCTATTCTAAACAAGACTTGAAATTTCTTGCTTTTGTCTGTTAGTCATTTTGCCCACAGTTTTGTATCCTTTCATTTTTTTTTTAATTTAAACATACAAGAGCACCTTTTAGCATTTCTTGTAAAGCAGGTCTTGTGGTGGTAAATTCCCTCAGGGTCTGCATGTCTGGAAAAAGCCTTTATTTCTCCTTCATATCTAAAGGATAGCTTTGCTGGATATATTATTCCTGGCTGGTGATTTCTCTCTTTTAATAATTTTCTCTTTCAAAAAGAATATTTGATTCTTTTGTGTCCTAGTTTGTAGGGATTCTGCTGAAAAATTGGATGATAATCTATCTAATGGGGTTTCCTTCACAGGTTACATTTTTTTCCCCTGCCTTCCTTTTCCTTGGAATTCTTTCTGTGTCATTAATTTCTGACAGCTTTTATGTAATGTTTTAGATAAGGCCTTTTTGAATTGACGTAATTAGGAGTTTTGTTATTTTCTTGGATTTAAGGCTCCAATTTTTCCACAGGTTTGAGAAGCTCTCAGCAGTTATTTGTTTAGTCTCTCTGTCCCACCCCCTCTCTTCTCCTTCTGCTGTAGACATTATGCTTCTATTGTTCTTTATAATACAGTCTGGTAGTTCTCATAGATTTTTTCCTTTATTTTTCCTCTTGATTTTTGTCATCTTCCAACAGAATAGTTTCTAAATTTCTACCTTCAAAATCAGTAATGTTTTCCCTCTGTCTGGTCTGCTCTGTTTCCAGTCACCCAGGCCCCATTGTTGTCTCTACCCCTGCAGTTTGCCCAGTGCAGGTTACACTCTGACCCTACACTGCTGTCACATTTGCTGCAGTGAGCACCAGAGTTTGACTGTGGCTCCCATCCCTGTATTTTCTGCATCTCATCTCCCTTGTTCATTCTGATGTGCTCACTTCAGATGTCTCAATATGCAGATCTCTCAGACATACATGTCTGGTGGGCAGGGAATGCTCCATTGAATTAGAGCCGTCCAACGTGTAACTTTGAGGGGAGAGATCTGGAGGTCCTCTCACACTGTCATGCTGTGAATGTCACTTTGGGTTTCTGTGAAACATAAAATAGACTTCCTTACTGTGAGATAAAAAAGGATAATGGTGCTTTTTTTCTAGTGTTCTTGGTTTCAATATTTTTCACATTTAAATCTTTAATTTTCCTGGAAATTATTTTGATGTAACATATAAGACAACAATCCAACTTTTTTGTTTTAACAAATTATTTTCTGGTTGTTTGCTAATAACTAATTCATCTTTCTTCACTGGTTTGAAACACTATATTTTTAAAATGCTATATCCCTGTAATTATTTTGACTTATTTTGGGTCCTCTAATTCAGTTTTGCTGATGTATATATTTGCATCCCATGTTATATCTATATAATAGTTTCAATGTCAAGTAGTACTAGTTCTCATCTATAAAATTCTTGGCTATGTTTGTTCTAAACACTAATTTAAAAAGTTAATTTATCAGTACAATCTATCCTGTTGGTATTTTTATTGGGGTTATGTTAAATTCATACATTAATTTAGGGAAATATATTTTTCTTTATTCAAGTCTTTATTTTTATCCATCAATGACATTCAAGTCTTATAAATTTCTTATTTATTATATTCCTGTTATTTCTTATTACTTTCACAAATGGTGTCTGTTCTCTTATTATATTTTAAAAACTTGCTTATTATAAAAATTTCTACTTAACCATTTTGTTAACTCTATTATTATTTATAATAATTTCAGATGAACTATTAGATTTCCTAGAAAATAATAATATCATCTGAAAATAATAATGGTTTTATTTTCCATTTCCCAATCTTAATTTCTTTTTACTTCTCTAATTGAATTTCTAGTATCTTTATAACAATTTTAAATAATAGTGGTAATATTTGTTTCTGAATTTAAAAGAAATGTTTTTATCAAATAAATAATTTCATAAATTATTACTTTTAAATACAAGAATGGATTTTGGGACCTGACTGATGTGGCTCAGTGGTTTAGTGCTGGCCTGTGAATCAGAGCTGACAGTTTGATTCCCAGTCTAGGGCACATGCCTGGGTTGCAGGCCAGGTCCCCAGTAGGGGGCATGTGAGAAGCAACCACACATTGTTTCTTTCCCTCTCTTTCTCCTTCCCCCTCTCTAAAAATTAAATAAATAGAATCTTTTTTAAAAAAGAACAGATTTTGGTTAGTAGATTTTATCAATTATTTTATTATCTATAGGGACCATATCGTCTTTTTTCTTTTGACATTTTTATATGGTGAATAATATTAACAGATTTTCTAATAGTGAACCATCCTTGAATTCTTGGGATAAGCTTGCTTGGCTGTAACATGCTATTATTTCAATATTTTCCTGGATTCTATTTACTAATTGAGAAGTAAGGGTTAATCTGTCCAAGATTGATCTTTGGAAACCTAGCCTCCAGAAAAGGAGCTGCTTTTTCAAGCCACATGGAAAGTAGAAATGCTTCAGTGTTTATGGCATCAATGCTTGTCAACAACAAGGTCTGGATCCAAAGTCCTGATCATGCTAAGATAGGAGCTCCTATTTCTCCTAAACTGATATGACAAATGATGCTGCTACCTTACTATATTATATAGCTGGAACTACAATTCCAATTCCTTTCTGACCAGATGAGGTTCTGATATTTCCCCTCTCTAGTCCATGAACCTTAGGCTGGCAAAATAGAACTGAAACCAAGGTTTCGTTATACTACATTGGTATGGTGTCTTGGTTTCTGATCACACCAGGCGAGGGGCTGCTGCCTTTCTAGTAATGTGGCATAAAAGTCCTTCAACCTAGGAGTCTGGTTCTTTCCTTTGGAGTATCATGTCTAACTCTGCCATAATGACAGGCCGTCCTTTATAGTGTGATGAATAATAGGGGACCGCACATTCCCTATGAATTTTGTCTCTTTCAGCATTGCCAATGCATTTGGACCATCGGGGCCATGTTCCCTATTAACATGATTTTGCATATGTTTTCTTCATTGGCATTCATAAGTGAAATAGGCCTATAGTTTTCTTTTATGTAATAATGTTTGGGAAGTTTGATTATCAATGTTATGTTGCTTGCAAAGAGAGAATATGATTGCTCTGAAACAAATTAAATAGCACTGGAGTTATCTATTCCTTCAGGTTTGGTAAAAGTCTGTAAAACTGTCCAGACTTGGTGCGTTTTAGGGAGCAGATCTTTAATGCTGTGATTTCTTGTATGTTAATTAATCTGAATGTATTTTCTATTTTTGGCTCAGTTTTGATAAATAACAAATTTATTTGTATGAAGTTTCAAAATTATTCTTATATAATTTAAAATTTTGTATTTGCATTATCATTTCTAATTTTAATATTTATACTTATCTCCTATCTTCCCAATACAATTTTTTGTTCTCAACTGAGGATATGTTTATTGATTTTTTTAGAGAGACAGGGAGGGAGGGAAGAAAGGAGAGAGGGAGAGAGAGAGACATTGATGTCAGAAACATTAATTGGTTGCCTCCTATATGCGTCCCAACTGGGGATTGAACCTGCAACCTAGATATGGTCCCTGACTGGGGATTGAGCCTGCAAGCTCTTGGTATATGGGAAGATGGTCCAACCAACTAACCTACACATCCAGAACTCCAATATATTTTTTAATGTTAGCTTTATTAAAATCAGCTCTTCGATTTACTTATTAGTGTTACTCTATTTTGTTTTTTTAATTCATTGATTTGTTTTTATTTATAGTAATTTCTTCTTTCTGCTTTCCTTAAGTTTCTTCTGTTTTTTTTTCAAGTTTTTAAATGGTTTGCTTAATATGCTCATCTTTTATATTTCCTTTTTAATAATATAAACACCTCATACTATTTTCTCCTGAGCACTGTTTTCATTTTGCCCCAATATATATCAAATATATATCAAAACTGCTATTTTGATATATATCTAACAATATATATCAAAACCTGCTATTTTGGTTTTTATTTTTCAGTAGCTGAAACTTAAAAGTTTTAAAATTATTTCTAGATAGTAAGTTTGTTTTCTAGTTTCTACCTGCATTACTAAGTTCTCATTTTATTGCATTATGATCAGAAAATGTTATTTTAATTTTTTTAACTTAAAATATATATTGAGGTCTTTTTCTGATTGACTGAAGTTAATATTGTGAATCTGATGAGGTTATTTGGAAACAAGTTATTCTCTGGTTTTAGGGTATAAAGTTTGATACATAGCATTTACCTCATTTTTGTTGTTTAGGCCTTTTGTGCATGTTGTTTAGGCCTTTTTTGATATAATATGAACTGAGTCTTCTACTATCAGTGAAATTTTGCATATTTGTTCTTGCATTTCTTGTAGGTTTTAGACTATGAATATTAGTACTATGCTATACAATGTGTATTCATAACTATTGGGGATTGCACACTTAATTGTTATCAAGTGTGCTTCTTTGTGAACTCTGTGATCCTACCACTTAAAGCACATGTGTCCCAGGGCATATTTTTATGTTACAGCTGTTATCAATCACAGACCAATGAAGGCCAAGTAATGACAAGTCCTTGATTCTTTAGACTTTTTATAATAGAACTAAATTCCTGCTTTAAAATAATGTGCTTCACCAGGTTTATGTAGCAATATCTTTTAGAAAAAAATTTGTATCCATATATATGTAAGCCTCCTTCAACAGCAAAAAAGGATTTAAAGGATACATTATTCACAGTTGATAATCAAACCCCAGCTGCAACTTTATTTCCTACCTCCCTTTTCCCATCACCTCCCCCTTCTCTCTCAATACTCACCTCTTCTCTCTGTGTGTCTCTTGACACAGCCCTTGAAGGAATATGCTCTTTATGAGTAAGCTACCCCATCAGCTGCTGCTCTTTCACAATTAATACCATTTGAAACCTTGGACATTGTCAAAAGACTGCCCCTGGATTCACTGATTATTCAGTGTAGGCACTCAGAAGTGGAAAACAGCTAAATGCTGGGCATGATTTCTTTAAACCCTGCTATGTCACACATTCAATTTGTTACCCTTCAGAGTCTTTCACTGTTTGTTTGTTTGTTTTTACTGTATACTACTCATTTATTTTTTAAATAAATAAGTTGTTTTTTTATTACAAATGGCAATTTCTTTTTTTAAATTATTTTATTGTTGTTCAGTTACAGGTGTCTGTGTTTACTCCTCACCAACAAAATCTGAGTCTGACAGGTATCCTGTCTCTTCAGACCTGATGAGCTGAGAGCAACTTCTTGTCCCAGACATATCATATGGAGGCACAGGCCAACCTTTGAAAACACAAGTGGAAGAAATTTAGAAATAAAGAGTGATGTCTCATAACTGTTAATATAACTTATAATAATACATATTTGGCTTGGGACTCAGTGGTTAAATTTTCTTATATTGTGGTGAGTATGTAAGAATGACAGATCCTCAGAACCCTGAGCTACCCAGTGCATACAGGGACCAGGAGGGGCCTACCAGGAGTCACTGGTTGGTTTTAGTTTTATTTTCCCCTTCCTGTTTTATAGAAGATGTGAGGTCTCATAAAAGCATGTAAATATTAGAGCAAGAGTGCAGAATAGTTCTGGGATGCCCAAGATCAGGCCAAGTAACCATGGATTTTAAGCAAAATTAGTTATGTTGCAATATTTGGTTACAAATGCATCTGTAAGGGAGACAATCTATTTTTTATTTTTATTTTTATATATTTTATTGATTGTACTATTACAGTTGTCCCATTCTTTTTCACCCCTTTACTCCCTTCTTCCCTGTACTCCCCCTCCCACCAGCATTCCCCCACCTTAGTTTACGTCCATGGTTCATACATATAAGCTCTTTGGCTTCTCCACTTCCCATACTATTCTTAACCTTCCTCTTGTCTATTTTGTACCTACCATTTATCCTTCTTATTCCCTGTACCTTCCCCCCCATTCTCTCCCCTCCTCCTCCCCACTGATAAACTTCCATTTGATCACTATTTCTGTGAATCTGCTTCTGTTCTAGTTGTTTGTTTAGTTCATTTTTGTTTTCTTTTTAGGTTTGGTTGTTGATAGTCGTGAGTTTGTTGTCATTTTACTGTTCATATTTTGACCTTTTCTTAATGAGTTTCTTTAATATTTTATATAATAAGGGCTTGGTGATGATGAACTCCTTTAACTTGACCTTATCTGGGAAGCCCTTTATTTGCCCTTACATTCTAAATGATAGCTTTGCTGGATAGAGTAATTTTGAATGTAGGTTCTTGCCTTTCATGACTTGGAATACCTCTTTCCAGTCCCTTCTTACTCTCAAGGTTTCTTTTGAGAAATAAGCTGATGGTCTTATGGGAACTCCTTTGTAGATAACTGTCTCCTTTCTTCTTGCTGCTTTTAAGATTCTCTCTTTATCTTTAATCTTGGGTGATGTAATTATGATGTGCCTTGGTGTGTGATTTCTTTGGTCTAACTTCTTTGGGACTCTCTGAGCTTCCTGGGTTTCCTGAAAGTCTATTTCCTTTGCCAGATTGGGGAAGTTCTCCTTCATTATGTCTTCAAATATGTTTTCAATTTCTTGCTCTTCCTTTTCTCTTTCTGGCACCCCTATGATTTGGATGTTGGAGCATTTAAAGTTGTCACAGAGATTCCCAAGTCTCTCCTCATTTTTTTGAATTCTTGTTTCTTCACTGTGTTCTGATTGAATCATAAGTAGTTGAAAATTATAGATCTTTTAGCATTTTATTATGGAATATTACACATTGAAATTTTTATTTCATAATGAACAAACTGACAATAACCAGAGGGGAGGGGAGAGAGGGATAATGGGGAAAGTAGGGGAAAGGCCATCAAGGAACATGTATAAAGGATTCATGGACAAAGCCAAAGGGAGTAGGTTTGAGGGAAGGAGGTGGGGGTAAGTTGGGCAAGGGGGCATGGTGGGGGAAAATGGAGACAATTTTACTTGAACAACAATAAAAACATTATAAAGTAAAAATAAATAAATAAATAAATAAATACAAAGAATTTTTATTTCAAAAATTTTAGCAAGATATTAAATTAAGAGTGGATAAACAACCAGATCATTTTTTTAACTTGAAAATGTGACTTCACATTAATTAATGAAATGTCATAGCACAGAACAAGAGTGGGCAAAGGTGCTGTTTGTTTATTTAAGTATACTGGCTGAATTCTGGAAATTACAAACCTGTAAGCTTGAAATTAATCCCAGCAGTGCTCAGAACAGACAAATTACTGTTGACAGGTAGAGACCATCCATGGAAACAGAAGATCCCATCACTTCTTTTTCTATTGGAGCTGCAAGAAAGAATTTATAATGGAGACAAAGAACAAGTATATCACATCTGAATTGCTGCACAACGTTGAAAACATTTCTTTTTTTTTTTCAGGTCAAAGTCTAACCTGAACAAGAAACAACAGATAATTTTAACATTTGTTAAATATTTTTGCATTAATAATATTGATAATGGCCTTTGTCAATTGGAAGAAACAGCCTAATCCACTATCTATTTAGTGCAATTGGGGCAGAGGGGCAAAGAGAATAGAATGGAATCTGATGACCTGGATTCTGAACCACTCAGGCTTTGCTGTGGCATTGAAAGGTCATTATTTTATTCATGAGTTCATTCACCATTTCAACCAATATTTATTTAGCTACTAATATGTGCTAGGTACATTTTTAGGCTTGAGGGAATCAGCAGTAAACAGAATACTGCATATGGATAAATGGATGAAATTCCATCCTCTTGACATTGATATTACAAAGCTTATATCATGAGCAATAAAGTAAATACATAAGCTAAACATAATGTATTATGTTGGCTGGCACTAAACTGAGAGTGAAGTTGCACCCCCATGTTCACTACAATGTAATTATCTATTGCATGAATGGATAAAGAAATATATATATGTATATGTACATACACACACAAAAAAAATCCTGCCATTTGTGACCGCATAGGTGAACCTTGAGGACAGCATACATTATTAACAATCATAGAGAGAAAGACTCTATCATCTTACTTATATGTGGGATATATATATTCTACATATACAGCATTATATATTATATTACATATATAAGTATACGTGTGTATAAGTATACACACATATGTACACACACATATACATATGCATATGTGTAAAATCAGAAAACAAACTGATGGTTGCAAAGGTGGTAGAAAGGAAAGGGATGAAGGTGCTCAAAGAGTACAAATTCGCAGATACAAGATGAGTAAGTTCTGAGGATATAATGTACAGCATGGCAACTATAGCTAAGAATACTGCCTTGTATGTTTAACAGTTGCTAAGGTGCAGATTTTGAAAGTTCTCATCACAGGGAGAACAAAAAAAATTGCAACTATGTGAAGTAATGGATGTATTGACTAATCTTATTGCAGCAATCATTTCACAATGTATACATATTTCAAATTTATTACACTGTGTAACAAATTTGCACAATGCTATATGTTAATTGATATGTTATTGATATATATATGTCAATAAAGCTTAAGAAAAAAATTAATGAAAAGAGGTGCAGTAAAAAGTCTTCTCCCAACCTTTATCTGTTATCTCTCCCATTTCTGTAAAACTTCTGTTTCTTATGCATCTTTCCAGAGTTTTTTAATATAAATGTTAGCAAACATAAATATTCTTATCTCTCCTTTTATTGTTACACAAGAGGAATATAACTATGTACTCAGTTTTTTCACCTTGATTTTTTCACAAAATTATATACTTGGAGATTTTTTCATTATCAGTATATAGAATGCCTCCTCCTTTTTTCAAATAATTGCATGTTCCATATTTTATTTAAATACCTCCTATTAATGGAAATTTGAGGTGTTTCCATTCTTTTGTTATAAACAATGTTGCAATGGAAAACTTTGTATATATGCCATTTTGCATGCATGCCAGTATATCTGTAGGATAAAGTTAGAGAATAAAACTAATAGGTTAAAGGGTAATATGTAATTATAATTTTGATAGCTATTGTCAAATAGACCATCACTGGAACTGTGAAACTCCCACCAGTAATGTGCAAGAGGACCTGTTTCCCAGCAGGGAAACTTCACACCAATGGAAAGTATTAACAACTTTGGGATTTTTGCCAATGTGATGAAAAATGACATCTCAACATAATTTTAATTTGCAGTTTTCTCATGCTAAATGCAGTCAGCATCTTTTCATATGATTGAGAAACCATTATTTTTCCTTTCTTGTGAATTTTCTGTTTCTATCCTTTGCCTATTTTTCTATTGGATTATTGGTCTTGGCTCTGTTTTAACTCAAATGAGAAATGTTAAGCACTAGAAATTATTTTGGGTCTAAAAACCCCATTGCATTTTTAATGTTGTAAAACTTACAGTAAGCCTGCCATTTTAATACTAATAAATTTGTCTTATTATACTACAAAATGCATTCTTTGTTCAGAGGTTAAAATTAGAAATTTCAAGCATAGATTATATGGATGTGTGTGTGTGTATAATGATGCCCTTCTTATAAAGTCACATACGGCCATAAAACTTTACTCCAAAAAAGGAAATCAAGCTCAAATGAGGTGTCTGGAATATAGCTATTCTAAGCTTAAAAATAAACTCTCAGATTAGACTAAGCATTGCTCACATGAAAGGGGATAAAATTTCTAATTATTGTAAGCCTATTGAAATATTTCCAGTGTAAATCATTAGTGTCAAACCATATTTCTCCATTGGCTATTTGGATGGTGTACAGTTCATTATATTTATATTAAACTTCATTTTATTATTAATTTTTAAAAGAACAATGAACATCATGAAATAGAATGTCAGAGCTTGTTGTCTGTCTAATCCCCTCATTTCACATAGGCCATTAATATGTGCTTTGATTTTCATTCTATCTTTTTATTTTCCTTATCTACTTTAAATGCTTTCAGTGTTTATCATAGTGTGGTTGTGAGATAAGGCTCCCCAACTTTCATGTTGCATGATACTATACAACCTAAATAGACACAAAGTCATTCTTACCTAGTCCTTGGATACTCCAAATTTTAATGATCACTAGAAAAAATTTTCTAGGATGGTGAATATTGTATTATAGATCTTAGTTCCCCCATGGGTTAATTAAGGAGTTTTGATTAGAAGCCCTCTAAAGTTCTTAAAGAACCAACCATCTGTGAGTTTGAGAGAGAATAAAAAGGTTGGGTGATATATCCCTCCACTTACCCCAAGAAAAAGCTGCCCTGCTGTGGAGTAAAGTTAATATTTCTGCATGGCTTAGCTACATTCTATTTTCTGAGGTCATAACATTCTGAGTTTCAATTACATCCCTAGAATAATGACTCTATTACAGTAAATGAACATTTTCAAGTGCAACTGAATAACCATCTATTGAATGCACTGGCACCTAATAATTTTCTTCTTGGAAGAAAGAAAGAAGTAGGAATTTGAGTGACAGGAAGTAGTCTGTAAAATGTGACAAAAAAAGGAAGATGAGAATTTAAGGTGGCTCTCTTATGGCCTCTGATTAATGAAGGCTGCTGGCAGGTAAAGGCAAAGGACCTTTTCAGCATATGGGATGGCTCCCTGACTCCAAACCACTTCAAGGTTGTTGCTGACTTGACCACAGTAGTCACCTGATCTAAATTTATCTCCTTTCTCCTTATTGAAAGTCATGATTGATATCAAATGACAACTCAGTATCCTGACTTTATTAGTTAGAGCTATCACAAAAAATGTAGTCGGTTCAAGCAACCTGGGTTGAAAGAGTAAGTTTTAAAAATAGATATTTTTAAATGTTAAAAACACAATTTTCAACA
>PVIA01016708.1:0-18005 GCA_004024845.1 Tonatia bakeri | reverse complement strand
TATTGTTCATATTTTTAATCTTCATTTTCTTAGGTAAGTCCCTTTAACATTTCATATAATAAGGGCTTGGTGATGATGAACTCCTTTAACTTGGCCTTGTCTGAGAAGCACTTTATCTGCCCTTCCATTCTAAATGAAAGCTTTGCTGGATAGAGCAATCTGGGATGTAGGTCCTTGCCTTTCAGGACTTGGAATATCTGTTTCCAGCCCCTTCTTGCCTGTAAGGTCTCTTTCGAGAAATCAGCTGACATTCTGATTGGAACTCCTTTGTAGGTAACTGTCCCCTTATCTCTTGCTGCTTTTAGGATTCTCTCCTTCATTTTTACCTTGGCTAATGTAATTATGATGTGCCTTGACGTGTTCCTCCTTGGGTCCAACCTCTTTGGGACTCTCTGAGCTTCCTGGACTTCCTGAAAGTCTATTTCCCTTGCCAGATTGGGGAAGTTCTCCTTCATTACGTATTCAAATACGTGTTCCATTTCTTGCTCTTCCTCTTCCCCTTCTGGTACCCTATAATTCGGATGTTGGAACATTTAAAGATGTCCTGGAGGTCCCTAAGCTTCTCCTCATTTTTTTGAATTCTTGTTTCTTCATTCTTTTCTGTTTGGTTGTTCCTTTCTTCCTTCTGGTCCACTCCACTGATTTGAATCTCAGTTTCCTTCCCATCACTATTGGTTCCCTGTGAGTTTTCCTTCATTTCTCTTATTGTAGCCTGCATTTGTTCATCTACTTTCTGACCAAAGTCAACCAATTCTGTGAGCATCCTGATCACCAGTGCTTTGAACTGTGCATCTGATAGGTTGGCTCTCTCTTGGTCACTTAAAAAAAAATTGGTTCTGGGGCTTTCAATTCTGTTTGAGCCATCCTTTTTATTCTTTATTTTCTTTTGGTCTGGTTGCAGGTGTTACGTAAGGGTGGTGGAGCCTTAGGTGTTCACTAGGCGGGGCACCCCAGTCGCTGGGGTGTGACGTTGTATGTGGGGGCGGTCGGAGAGGGAGAGTCCTGATTTTCATTCAGGTATTGCCCTGTGGGCTTCAGGGAAAGCTAACTGCACTCTGACGCAAGGACAATGAAGGTGATCTGTGTTTGGTTTAAGCCACTCTCAACATTCCATCCAGGGGAAAGTATGTGATTTCAGTCGCATGGAATTCTCTCGCCCACCAAACATGAACAAAGAAGCAGTAAGCCCCGTTACTCTGACAGCCACCTTCGGATACCACGAATGGCAGAGCTGGCAGAAAGAAACAGTTCTAGGTGTCACCACTGAGCGAAAGCAGAAAGACAAAACACACCGAAGGGTTCATTCCCATAAAATCCAGTAAAAAAAAACCCAAAACAACAACAACAAGAAAAAAAACGTTTTGTTGGAGCCAGGATAACACACCTTTGGGGAACGGTTTCTGGATCTGAGTGGTTAGGCAGGTATGTTCGGAGTGTGAAAATTCGTAGAACTGTACATTTAGGATTTGTGCACTTTTCTATATGTACATTATAATCCACTAAAAGGTTTTTTGCTTTTTTTAGGTTACCCTTTTCAGTGGAGGGAATGGAATTCTTGGAGTTCTACCTAAACTCATTCTTGCTTTCACCACAAATCGATTACTCAACAACGTTCACTTCCACAAGTGAGAGTGGCCCGACGCTATTAAGTGGCCCCTCCGGGTCCAGCGCCGCACCCACACCTCAGGCTTTCCCCGCCGTCCCCGCCCTCGGTCGGGAGAACCACCTGGTGCTTTTACCGCAGACGGGTCCGGGGCGCGTGGTCCACGGCTTTGACGAGCCCAGACGCCTCCAGAGGCCACTCAGCCGCCAACTGCTCTTGGAGCTTGAGAACCCTTGCTCGAGTGCCACCTCCTGGCGCGCTCCCCTCGGGCTGGGGCTCCAGCCCCGCCCCGCCCCGCCCCGCCCCAGCCTCCCCGCTCACCAAAAAGTCAGTAGCTGCGCGAGGCCGGTATGGCTGCGACCCTGATGCTGTACCCAAGCGGCCGCTGCCGTTGGGACGAGGCCGTGCGCATCGTCGTGCGCGGCCTGGCTCAGAGGCAGCGGGTCACGCTGCGCGCGTCCCTGCGCGACGAGAAGGGCGAGCTCTTCCGGGCCCACGCGCGCTACTGCGCCGATGCCGGCGGCGAGCTGGACGTGACCCGCGCGTCGGCCCTGGGCGGCAGCTTCGCGGGGCTCGAGCCCATGGGGCTCTTCTGGGCCCTGGAGCCCGAGAAGCCTTTTTGGAAGCTTCTGAAGAGGGACGTGGAAACGCCCTTCGTCGTGGAGCTGGAGGTGCTTGACGGCCACAAGCCCGAGGGAGGGCGTCTCCTGGGCCGGGCGGTGCACGAGAGAGACTTCCTTGCACCGGGAGTGCGGCGGGAGCCGGTGCGCGCGGGCCGGGTGCGCGCCACGCTCTTCTTGCCGCCAGGTGAGCCTGGGTTGCCTGGGGTAAACTCACCAAGGAGAAGGGACCTTGTCGATTTTTCTTCCCTAAAGGAACTTGTTTTCCTTTTCAATAGTTCCTGTTTTCTTCCCTTTGATTCACAGGAACTCACTAAATTAGAAAGATCCCTAAAAGGAAAGCAAAATCTTTACATTATATAATACCTTCCCTTTATAATATTCCGTTCTCCAGGACCTGGACCTTTCCCCGGAATCATTGATCTCTTTGGTTTTGGAGGCGGCCTGCTGGAATATCGAGCAAGCCTTCTGGCTGGCCATGGCTTTGCCACGTTGGCGCTAGCTTATTATAACTTTGAAGATCTCCCCAAGGAATTCGGCGACATAAATCTGGACTACTATGAAGAAGCCCTGTGCTACATGCTTCAACACCCCCAGGTTCTGCTAATGTCTTTTACTGTATCATGCTCCCTAGATATATCTCCAGAGGGTGTCACTTTGCACTCGCTTGTGCCAGGTGCTGCCGTGCTGTTCTTTCAGAGATTTCTTTCGGAGACTTCCTTGACTTTATGTGACTATTTCCACTTTCTCTGTCAGATGGATTAATAATGCAGACTAAATCATAAAATACATGTGATATTTTATTTATAGGAATTATTTAATAACATTAAGTTTTCTTTTGTTATAGAGCTTCTAATTTGTTTGCTTTGCATACTTGTTTTTCAGTCTCTTTCTGACAACAAAGTATGTTCTCAGACTTTGATCAGAACTTGCCCACCCATCTCAGAAGCTAAGAATGACATAATTGGACTTTGAAATCTAAGTTTGTTTCTATGAAGTTAATCATTTGCTCGCATATTTAGATGGGGTCTGTGGAATACTTCACTTCTTGAAACAGAACATGGTTCCGCACAGTTACCACACTGAAGCTTGTTGAGACTTTGGTTATACCCACCTGAACTCGGCAGGTGCCGTGACTCCACATTCTCTAGTGAACTGTCCTCTGGAATGTGTGTTACCAGTTCCCAAACTTGCCCGAGAGTGCAAGATTTATTTGCTGTGTGCAGCCAGATATTCTTTACTATGTGGGAAGAAACTCCTATCAGCTTAGTTTGATTCTCTTGTACCCAGTTCATAAATTACAGCTGGAGGCACATCTAGTTGCATTTAGAAAAACATTTTTCTGTGTGGTGGGTTCTTGACCCTTTACTTTTCTCCCTTCTTTTCTTCCAGGTAAAGGGCCCAGGTATTGGCCTTCTGGGCATTTCTGCAGGGGCTGATACCTGTCTCTCCATGGCCTCATTTTTGAAGAACATCTCAGCTACAGTGTCCATCAATGGATCTGGGTTTAGTACAAGCAGAGCCATATGCTACAAGGAGACTCATATCCCACCACTGGGCTACGACGTGAGGAAAAGCAAGAAAGTTTTCCCAGGCCTCCTGGACGTTGTGGATATACTGAATGATGCTGTAGGAGGGTGTGAAAACCCCTGCATGATTCCAATAGAGAAGGCTCAGGGACCTATCCTCTTCATCGTTGGTCAGGATGACCATAACTGGAGGAGTGAGTTATTGGCTCAAATAGCCTCTGAACGGTTACAGGCCCATGGAAAGGAAAAACCCCAGATCATCTCTTACCCTGGGACTGGGCATTACATTGAGCCTCCTTACTTCCCCATGTGCCCAGCTTCCTCACACATGCTCACGAAAAAGCCTGTAATGTGGGGTGGGGAGCCCAGGGCTCATTCTAGGGCCCAGGTGGATGCTTGGAAGCATATCCTGACCTTCTTCTGCACACATCTTGTAGGTACCCAGAAGGGAGCTTCTCCCAAGTTGTAGTGCATTGGTCTGTGGTTGACATGAGAGATACAAGATCGGATTCTAGTGTTTAATAATCTTATGTGAATAAATTGTCCCCTGAATGATATCAAACTCCTGTCATTGGTATTAATGAAATATTTTAAGTAACTTTTTATTTTAAAGATTTTATTATTTTTAGAGAGAGAGGAAGGGAGGGTGAAAGACATTGATATGTGGTTGCCCCCTACTAGCGACCTGGCCTGCAACCCAGGCATGTGCCCTGACTGGGATTCAAACCTGTGGCCCTTTGGTTCACAGGCTGGCACTCAATCCACTGAGCCACACCAGCCAGGGCTGTTTTAGGTAATTTTTTGGAATAAGTTATTTTTTCACTAATTTTACTAATGTAACACATGCCTATTGTAGAAGATCCCAGCAAAAAAGTAAAAAGCATCTTCACTGCTAAAATTTATGTTTTCTTCTAGATTTTTTTCTCTTACTTAACACTTTAAGCCATGGATGAAACATAAAGCTGAGCAAACTGAGTTACTTTTTCCATCACTGGTAGAGAATGGCCATCCAGTTTTTGCTATTGGTTCAACCGCTGACAGCAGGGTAGAACTTTCACTGGCCAAAAGTAGGCAGAGAAGTGTTTCTTTTTCCTGTATCATAGTGGCTGTGTGTGTGTGTGTGTGTTTCACTTACAGCCACAGTCAATGTTTTGTACAGCATAGTGGTTAGACAATTATATAGTTTACAAAGTGTTGCCCTGATATTTCCAGTATCCACCTAAAACCATACATAGTTATTATAATATTATTGATTATATTCCCTATGCTATACTTTATTTACATCCACATGACTATTTTTTTTCAGATTTACTTATTTATTTATTTATTTTTAGAGAGGGAAGGGAGGGAGAAAGAGAGACAGACATCAATGTGCGGTTGCTGGGGGCTGTGTGCCCTGACTGGGAATTGAACCTTTCACCTTTTTTGCCTAGTCCTCTCCCCTCTGGCAACCCTCAGCTGGTTTTCTGTACCAAGGAGTCTGTTTCTATTTTATTTGTTTGTTTATGTTGTTCCTTAGATTCCACATGTACGTGACATCATATAGTGTTTGTCTTTCTCTGACTGATTTATTTCACTTGCATAATACCCTCTAAGTCCTTCCATGCTGTCTCAAAAGGTAAGATTTCTTTCTTTTTTATGGTCAAGTAACATTCCATTGTATATATGTACCACAGCTTTACAAAATTTTTTTTTAAGATTTTATTTAAGTTTAGAGAGAGAGGAAGGGAGGGAAAAAGAGGGAGAGAAACATTGATCAGTTACCTGCAACCCAAGCATGTGCTCTGACCAGTAATCAAACTGGCAACCTTTTGGTCTGCAGTATAATGCCCAACCCATGGAGCCACACCAGTCAGGTCTGCACCACAGTTTTTTAATCCACTCTCCTATTGATGGACACTTAGGATGCTTCCATATCTTGGCTATTATAAGTAACGATGCAGTGAGCATAAGGGTGCATATATTATTGCAAGTTAGTGTTTTGGGTTTCTTCGTATATACACCCAAAAGTGGAGTCAAGAAGTGTTGATATATTTTACTAGAATGGTCAACAATAATACAAGTTACAAAATGAATTAATTTTCTGACACCAGTGAGTTGAGAGACAGCCTAAAAGTCAGGTATCATTGAAGTGTATCACATATATAACGGAATTTTTGTGATCTAACACTGTAGATGTAGTGCCTTATATCAGACAATAATAAACATCCTTTACTTCAGTGTTTTTCCGACTTTATTCACTATTACCTACAGGAAAAAATACATTTTACATTGTGACCTAAGACATACGCCCTTGTATGTATGTTTATAATTGAAATTATTAAATCACATAAACACACCTTAATTCCAGACCATTCAAAACTTGGTATATAAGCTATGTAAACTGGAATTAGGAAACTGAACTAATTTCCACAGTTTATAATCTGTATTGTCTAAAGGCAATTATCTAAAATTAAGAGTATAAATGAAAGTAATAAACTCTTACTGAAATTAGAAATGTTGGCATTTGAGCCACCTGTCACTACCAGAACCAGTAAGTCGAAACAAGGATTGAATATTGTGGGCATTTTATTCAGATGGCTGGAGATCTGAGAAGCTGGCAGTTTATGTACCCTAAAAGACCATCTTATACTTCATCTCAAGATGACCCTTTTTATGAGAATAAAAAAGTAGGTAAGGGGTTTGGAATTCAAGGAGAAGGTTAATCAGATAAAAACTGCAGTCCTGCAAGTTTCCTAGCATCCTCTCATCTCATCCCTGTCCTGGGCTGTAGCTGTCTCTCCCTGGAGTACAATGGCTCCGATGCCATCTTGATCCTTTGCAGTCCTCCTGGGACACAAAGGTCAAATTGCTGGTGGGTCTCCTGCAGACAGGGTGGGTCATACATCCAGTCCCTGGAACATAGCGTTTTACATGCATTCATCACTAAGCTTACTACCTATAACTTAAAAGTAAAAAATTTCCAGCTCTTGAGTTCCCCCATCATTACTACTGGAAACAACATATTAGTCAACACATATAGCAAAATGCATTCAGGAGAAGCAAAAAAGACAAGTGATTGTTGATTACCAACTTGTTTCCTCTCTCTCCCCCACATACCCATTGGTAAGACCTGATGATACTGCCTCCTTTGAATTCTCTCCAATGTAAACCATGGCCATGCTTCAGTGTGGGCACTCTTTTTTCCCCCCCTATTTGGTCTTGTAGTTTAACCTTTTCCCAAATCATCTTCACTCTGATGCCAAGGCAATTTTTCTAAACTCCAAATCTGACAATGTATGCTTATCTTTAGAATCTCAATGATCTGTCTCCTGCTCCTCTTAGCTGCATCTCTCACTGTTCCCCTCTTAAAACACTGCACTCCCAAAGTGTCAAACTTCTTGCTTTTATATAAGCTGTCCCTTCCTCTGTGAATCTCTCTCTGACCCACAACATGCACTGTTGACCACCGTGGCCCTGGTTCCCCAGTCTATGTTATATGTACCTGTGTGTCACAGCTCCTATGACATGTCTGTACTTACTTCTTATTGTTCAGTTTTTCCCTCTAGACTCTGAGGTCCCTACAGATCTAAAGGGTATCTTATTTATTTTTTAATCCCCAGCATCTAGTACATAGTAGGTACCAATAAATTTCTCTCAAATGAATTGATTTTTTAAAAGTATAGTTAAGAGAATGATAAATCATAGACTGTGAAAAAAAATCTCTGCAAAGCACATATTTCATCAAGGACTGGTATCCAGAATATACAGATAACTCTTAAAACTCAACAATGGGAAAATAAATAATTCAATTTTTAAAAAGGCACAAGATTGGACACCTCATGGCAAATAATCTCATGAAATGATGCTCAGCACCCTATGTCATCAGGGATTAACAGATTAAAACAAGACACCTACTAGAAAGACTAAAATCCAAACCACTGACACCAAGTATTGATGGAGAGGCAGAGCCACAGGAACCCTCACTCGCTGTTAGCAGGAACACAAAGTGGTACAGCCACCTCGGAAGACAGTTTGGCATGCTCTTACCACACGGTCCAGCAATTGCATGAACTCAAAGGAGCTGAAAATTTATGTTCACGCAAAGACCTGCATACAGATGTTTACAGCAGCTTTATTCATAATTGCAAAAATTTGGCAGCAACCAAGATGACCTTTAATAGATAAATGAACAAACATGGCAGTATATCCATGTAATGAAATACTGTTCATCAATAAGAAGAAATGAGCTATCAAGCTACAAGAAGACATGAAAGAAACTTGAGTGCACGTTGCTAATGAAAGAAGCCAATCTGAAAAGGCTATGATGATACATTCGGGGAAAGGCAAAACTGTGGAGAGAGTAAAAAAGATTGGTGGTTGTTAGGTGCCGTGGTCCGGCCGCAGCTGGGTCAAGGGTCTCCTGAAGGTGGGTAAGGCGTCCGTGATGGGTAACAGACAACAACATGACTCAGAGGACGGTGAAGTTCTGTTCCGTTTATTGCAAGTACAAACAGGTTTTCATATTTTCATTTTTGGCAGTGATTAACATTTGCGATTAGGTGAAGCAGTAAGTTTTCTACCCAAGTATCTGGTCATGCTAATCTAATAACCTATCAAATGCAAACAATTAGAAATAGCTATATGTATAGAGTTTGAATGTCTTATTGTTTATTAAAGTTCTCAGAATTTGTCATGGGGCAAAAGGATACGCTCGATTGGATAGAAGTCTCTGGTAATTATTTCTACATGTTTGGTTTGTAATAGCTAACCAGCTTCTCTTATTTCTTTGCCGGTCTAATTCTAATTGATATATATTCCTATTCAAGGTAAAGGAGGGGCTGTTACTTCAACAACTTTTAAACATTCAGGGGCTATTTCATTAGAGGGGATTTTGTTCTCTGGTCAAGAAATTATTTTGTACAACTTCATTGGAATTATTGAATCAATAAACCTAAAATATAGGTATCTAACAATCCCACCACCTCTTGATCACCAAAACAAACATGTAAGGAGAGATACAGAGGAAATCTAGTCACAATAAACCTTTTGACCTAAAAGGTGATAGACAGTTTTATTAAATTTTATAAGGTACAGGCCATTCTTGACTTTCTCATGTCTTATTCTATTTCTATTTGGATAATTCAGAGAATTCTTTTTTGAAGCTGCTGCATGATAGGGGGAAAATCCTTTGATAAGCTGGTGGAGTAGTGACCTGTTTTGTTCCTTAGTAAATAAACACCAGGGAGGTCTGCTTTGAGCTAACCTTTCCATGAAATTTAGACTATTATAAGGCACTTGGACTCCATCCTTATTGACCATTCTAATGCCATGTTCATTATATGCCCCTGTATAAGGCAATGGGGGATCTGGAACCCTCTGGAGACTATTAGCTCCTCTTTGGGGATACCATAATTTACCATTAATCCAATATGTTACCCAGGGGTATCCCTGGGCTGTGGGTAGGGGTCTATATAATTTTTTCTTGTTTTCTTGAAAGACCCTTTGTATCTGTGGGTAAGGAACAGGCGTGGGAGAATCTGCCAATAATTCAGCCTGTTATAACTGATTCATGAATTCTTTTATGGGAACAATCGAAGATAATTTCTTACTCAGGTTTATAAACACCTTGTTTATACAATTTGGACATGATTCAATAGTCTGGGGAGAACTAGTTGTCCCTTCAGAATTTCCCTCCAAATCAATCATTGAGTTGCTTCGAGCCTCTCTTTCCTCATGGCCTGTTCTTATGTGAATCAGGGCACAAAGCAAGACCATGAATAATATCAACAAAGAGTTACTAAGAGCAACCCCAGGAAAATTACCACCCCCCTTTGTGTGCCACGTTCTCTTCCAGAAAGATGGATTCCTTGAATTCCCTCTTTTCACATCCTGGACCTTGTCAGACAACATGGTTGGAAGAGGACGTGGCCGTTAGGGGCTGGGGGAGGAGAAAGGGAGGGAGGAATAGATGGAGCACACAGAACTTCTAAGGCAGTGAAACTATTCTGTGTGTGCTGCAATGGTATAGACATGTCGTCACACGTTTGTTACAGCCCATAGAACGTACAGCGCTGAGAGTGATTGCTCCCTGATGGAAACGATGGGCTTTAGTTAATAATATATCAATAATAGCTCACCAAGTAACAAATATGCCACACTTATTGCAAGCTGTAAATAATGGGGGAAAGTATATGTGTATATGTGGGGAGTGGCAGTAATGAGAATTCACTGTATGAGAATTTTATTTATTCATTTTTGAGATTTCAAAATTGAGTGTACTCTCCACTCAATTTTTTTCTAAACCAAAAATGTTGTATCACAGACACAGACGACACATGATTTCCAGAGGGGAAGGGGGGCGGAAGAAGGCGGAAGAGGGTTTAGGGAGATTGAAAAAAAAAGATTAATGATTATTTATTTAGACTACTCACTGAACTTAAAATAACTGAGGCAGAGATAATAAAGCTTGCAAAATACAAAAATAAAACTAAAACAAATAACGGCTATTAATAGAAAAGAAAAAGAGACAAAATTCCTCCTCTATAAAACACTATACAGACCCTACTAACACTGGTGTGTCCCAGTTAGTTGGGTGTCGTCCTGCAAAGCGAAAGATCACTGGTTCAATTCTGGTCAGGACACATGTCTGGGTTTCAAGTTCATTCCCTGGTCAGGGAGCGTATAAGAGGCAACCAATTGATATTTCTCTTTCTCCCTCCCTTCCCTCTCTCCCTAAAGATTTTATTTATTTAGGGAGAAAAAAATCTTTAAATCTTTTTTAAAAGATTTTATTTAGTTTTAGAGAAAGAAACACCAATGTGTGGTTGTCTCTCGCATGCCCCCTAGAGGGAACCATGGCCTGCAACCCAGGCATGTGCCCTGACTGGGAATCGAACCAGCAACCCTTTGGTTCCCAGGCTGGTGCTCAATCCACTGAGTCATACCAGCCAGGGCAAATAAATAAAATCTTTAAAAAATATATACAAGTAATGTGAAGGTATGTTAATCTAAAATGGAACTGGAGGATGGGAAATGGAGAATCTCACACATGCACTCTCAGAAGAGAACTTAACTGAGATACTGCAAAATACTTCATTTACAGAAGACTTGCCTCCTGACCAGTGAACATCCGCCAAGAATCCTCCCATCCTCAAGCCAATGATCTTACTGCTTGGTTGCTGGCTGGACTTCCCTCCCTTTTATATTCCTTGCCCACAAATATAACCCATCCAAAACTCTCAACAGACTCACCTGTGTTTCCTGAATTGTAATTCCTCTGCCATTCCTGAATAAACTGAATTTTTGGTAATTAAAGCTTGCCTCAGTTTACCTATTTACTTAGGCTAACATATAGAACATTTTTAAGATATCAGTAGTATATGGAATTGGCAAAGGAGCTGGGAAAGGGGCTCCTTACCATACATTGTTCGTGAGAGTATACTGTATTGGTGCATTTTTTAAAATTATAACCTGGCCACATAGCTCAGTTTGTTATAGCATCATCCCCACATGCCAAGGTTGTGGGTTTGATCTAGAGTCAGGGCACATGTAAGAAACAACCAACTAATGATGAATAAGCCGAACAACGAGTGAATGTTTCTCTCTCTTCTCTCTAAAGTCAATAAGTAATTTAAAAAGTAGGTAAAGCACATGAGATATACCTTTTTTTTTTAAAAAGATTTCATTTATTTATTTTAGAGAGGGAAGGGAGGGAGAGAGAGAGAGAAACATCAGTGTGCGGTTGCTGGGGGACATGGCCTGCAACCTAGGCATGTGCCCTGACTGGGAATTGAACCTGCGATGCCTGGTTCGCAGCCCGCGCTCAATCCACTGAGCTACACCAGCCAGGGCTGAGATATACCTTTAAAAATAATAGAAATTATTAATCATTTTATTAAGAAATTAAAAATTGTGGTTTCATGGTGCCTAATTTCTGTTTCTAAGTTGACTTCACCATTCCTAAAAACCTATAAACCACATAAGTGCAGCATAGAATACTGAATATATTGAAAAAATTAAAGATCATTTAAAAATACATACTGTTATAAATGTTTTATATTTTTAATTAAATGATATAGAAGTATGAGACGCTCTAACTTAAGTCTAACTGGAGGTAGCATTCTAGAGAAAGAGGAGAAAGAACTGGGGTTGAAGTGGTATTTGAAGGAACAATGGCTGAGAATTTTCCAAAACTGACACAGAACACCAACCCTCAATTTCAGAAAGCTCTATAAATCCCAAACAAGATTTTTTAAAAATCTACATTGAGACTTCATGATGAAATTAAATAAAACCAAAGTCAAGAACTCAGAGACAGCCTCGGCCTGGTAGCTCAGTTGGTTAGACGTCATCCCCATACGCCAAGGTTGCAGGTTCAATTTCCCCATCAAGACACATGTAAGAATCAACCCGTGAATACATAAATAAGTAGAACAACAAATCAACGTTCCTCTCTCACTCCCTCCACCCTTCCTGTCTCTCTCTAAAATCAATGAATAAAATTTTACAAAATCTAATAATAATGTCTAGTAGGTTAAATAAGACAAGATAGACATACATGAAAACAAAAGCATATCAGTTAGGAGGGTAAGTGATTGAATTTAAAGTATTTTCAGGGCCTTGCCCTGGCTGGTGTGGCTCAGTTGTTTGGAGCATTACCCCATACACCAAAAAGTTGGGGGTTCTATTTGTCGTCAGGTCACATACCTAGATTGCGGGTTTGGTCCCTGGTTGGGGTACATAAGGGAGGCAAGCAATCGGTGTTTCTCTCTCCCCCCTTTCTTTCTTTCTCTCTAAAATAAATAAACATATTTTTTTAATTAAAAAAAGTGTTTTCAGGGTCTTGTATTATTTAGAAAGAAGGGGGAAATTTTGCTAACTTGGGACTTTGGTAAATTAAGCATGTATGTCTAAATTTCTTGGTTAACCAATGAAAGGATAAGAATAAATTATACACCTTCTACACCGATGCCGGTAGGATGGGCGCTGAATGACAGAATGACAACAGCAACAATGTAGCTTTCCCTCTCTACCAGTCATTAGGAGAGCATGGAGCAGTGTTTCGTTCTGTTCATACAACAGTTGCTTGGTCAGACTCCCTGGTTATTGCTTACTGGTGATTTAATAAAACTACAAAAGTAACTGATGGCCCTGGCTGGTGTAGCTCAGTGGATTGAGTGCAGGCCTGAAAACCAAAGAGTTGCTAGTTCAATTCCCAGTCAGGGCACATGCCAGGGTTGTGGCCCAGATCCCCAGTGAGGGGAGCACTAGAGGCAACCACACATTGATGTTTCTCTCTCTGTGTTTCTCCTTCCCTTCCCCTCTCTCTAAAAATAAATAAATAAAACCTTGAAAGAAAAATGTAGCACCTGAAAGGGTTAATCTCTCATACTCCCAGTAACAGCCTGCAACTAAGCAACTAGGGCAAAACTCTTGGCAAACACTCAGCTTGGTGACTCCCACACTTCAAAGTTCTAGGAACTGAGGTCTCACCAGGATAAGGATGAAACTGTTTTTGTACCAGACAGTAAGTGGCTGTTTTAAAAATTATACCTTCCATTCAACTTAATCTCTCTGAATGTAGGGACTTCCCTTAAAAATGAAGAATGTGGTCCCTCAAAGGGAGAGCTATGTAGCCCTAATGTCCTTTCTCTTTAGACCTTTACGTGTGCCGTTAAGGGGCATGTATGAGAAAGTGGCCACTTACCGTAATTTGGAGGTTCGGATTCGCAGACAATAAAGACCCCAAGTCAAAGGTGAGTAATAAGCGAGAGCAAAAGAAAAGCAAGAATCAAGAGCATACATCACCAGATGGGAAATCACCTACATCTGAACACCAGCGCTGGGGAACCCTAAGAGGCAGCAGTGTCGGGGTTCCTCTGGGAACACTTCCGAGTGAAGCGTCCTTCCCTCCGGTGGGATTCCAAAGTCTCACTTTGGAGGCTATGATTAAATATGTTTTATACAATCGTGGCCACGCGCCAAGGGCCTCGCGTGATTTTGACTAATTGTTCCTTCTGGGAAACGGGCCAATTCTCCCAAGGGGACAGCTAAAGATCAAAATGTACTAATCTCCAGAGGAGAAGGGGCAGTTCTACCTGGGAGACGGCACTGTATTTGCTTTTCCAATGAAGGTCACAGCTCAGGCATTAACAGGGAGGATTCTCAAAGTCCCTTTACCCTTCATTACCGTATCAGATTCTTCTGCAGAAACCATATGTCTGAGTCCCAAAGCCTTGGATAAGAGGAATGTTCAAGAATTCCAGGGGATTTTAGTTACAGGAACAGAGATAATGCAAATACATAGAAATTTTTTTTCTTATACTGTATCAGTAAAAATACCACGTTTAACATGCACAAAGCCAAGAAAACCAACGATGCCAGATACTGAATTTATATCGCACTGTCCTTTGAACACCCAGCAGGAATAAACTGCTAAATGCAGATACCATGCAGTGCAATAGAAATCTTAATTGACTGGGAAAGACTAAATGTTTGAGGTATGAAGGAGGAAAGATCTGAAATGGAGAGGTTTTACTAACCCTGTGAGTTGGACAACGGACCAAAGGTATCCTCGTCGGTGGATTCCTCCTTGGTAGTTTCATTATTCCCTGATAATGTGGGGTTTTTTTCCCCTCAAAAGAATCATTTTAACCTCACAAAAATGTTGCAAAAATAGAACAGGCTTCCCTAAACCCTTCCTCCATCTTCCCTTAGTGTTAACACCTTACATAACTACGGTAAAAATATCTAAATCAGGAAGTTAACCTTGATACAATACTATTAACCATGAGAGTATTATTGAAGTTGAGTTATTGCTATCTTGGAGCAAGGATTTACTCAAATGGATAGTATCCTGGCTGCTAAAAACAAAAACACGGAGCTCTCTTGTCCCAGCAAAACTGTAAATATAAACTAGTACCAGGCCGGGGATCATGGGTGAAATCCCGGTTGATCCTGGGGTGACTGGGAGTCTGCCTCTACCTCCAGCCTTTTCCCCTGTAATTCTCAATTAGGTAATCAGAAAAGCAATGGATCTCTCCAATGTTTACACTGGATTACAGAGAATGAAATGAACTTGTGTTAACTGTGGCTGACACTTTCTCTGTAGGAAGATCTTTCTAAATCATCCCCGATTAGTGTACTTTTACTGATCTTACAAGGGCATTGTTTTCAATCCCAATACATTTCAGACTGACAGCAGTTTCCTCTTACTTAGCAGCCGGTGACCTTTACAGTCTTGCCTCCAAGATATTTCAATTCTCTGACATTTGTCAGACTTGTTAAGGTGGGATTTAGACAGGTATACTGATTCTAATTCAGACAGTGAAATTGGTCATTATATTGGAGGCATACTGATCAGAGAAGACTGTCTCAGAAGCAGTATTTTCTGAAATTCAGCCTTTTCATATTGAATTTATAACCAAAAGGCAGTGGGCTGTTAAACATGGAAAAAGGTAAGGGCCCTCTCAGAGAGAGAGAGCTGTCTGGGAGAGTAATTATCAGGGGTAACCAGAAAAAATGAAGTCTCCACCCCTACAAGAGAAGCACATAAATCAATCTGCTTGTTTAAGACCGGAGATGGCAAGTCACATGTCTAGGTATTAAGTTAACAGCTACTTCGTCAAGTCACTGGGCAAGCACTGGAATTTGTATGAAGCTGCTCCCCTCTCATGAGGGGCGCATGTGTTCTTATAGCAGCTGATTCTTTTGCAGATTTGGGTGTCCTCTGGTAGGTGGCCTGTACAGTACCTACTTCTTTCATGGAGGTCTAAGTGCAGAATTCCCTAGAGGAGGGAACTCTTGAATGGCCCAGCCCAGCCTTCCTCCTTAACTGCTTTCCCCTCATGTGCCTGGGACCCCTGGGTCACATTTCTGTGCCTCTTGACAGCAACCTGGGCATCAGGGTAGGGGAAGGGAGAAATCAGTTTTCTCCCTAACTTTCTGAAACCTGAGTGTGAAATCGTTTTAATGGATTTATTGGGGTGACATTGGTAAATAAGATTACATAGGTTTCCACTCTGGCTAGTGTGGCTCAATGCATATGAGAGACAACCAATCAATGCTTCTCTCTCACATGGCTGTTTCCCCCCCTCCCCCTCCCTTCCTTTCTCTCTAAAGTCAATAAGCATGTCCTCAGGTGAGGATTAAAAAAAAAAAGTTGCAGCCGTTACTTTAGCAAGTGAAATGGGAAAAGCTGATGGAATTCTGAGACTGGGGTCGCCTTCTGGTATCTTTTTGTTCACTTTATAAATATGCATTGAGCTTCCATTTGTTGGGCCTTTTCCATGTTCTCCATCTACCCTCCCCCACCCTGCTCTACACTTCAGTGGGCTGAGCTGCATGGTTAGGTCCAGCCAAAGAAAATAAGTGGCTGTTACAAAAACTTACAAGATAATGACAGGGCAAGAGCAGAGTGAGGTCAAGGTTTTTGTTCTCCCCACTTCTGCCAGCTCACTATGGGTGCCTGCCTCCCTCTATAAAGGCTACAGCACCTGCCAGGTGGTCCTCTGCTCTTTAACCTTCAGACCCAAGTTTTGCTCCAAACCTTTTTTTTTTAACCTTACCCATGCCTTTGCAAATAGTCCCTTTATGAAACGCTCCTCAAATTACCCAATTTGAAAGTGCCACTTTCTGCCTGCCAGTAATCTGATACAGTTTCCACACTGACACTGCCCGTGACCAGATTTGTGAGTTGGGAAACAAAACTCACTGAGCACCTGCTATAAGTGTATTTATAACAGGCAGGGTTTTTTTAAGAATATTTTTTTAAAGCATAGGCATGGAAAGATATTCAAATTACATTTTTTAAATTTATTTTATTTTATTTATTTATTTTAGAGAGGGAAGGGAGGGAGAAAGAGAGAGAGAGAGAAACATCAATGTGCGGTTGCTGGGGGCCGTGGCCTGAAACCCAGGCATGTGCCCTGACTGGGAATTGAACCTGCGATGCTTTGGTTCGCAGCCCGCGCCCAATCCACTGAGCTACGCCAGCCAGGTAGGCAGTGTTTTTATATGTGTTAGCCTATGTGGTCATCACAAAAACATTTTACAGATAAGAAAATTGGATTCACAGGCCTAGTTACGTAGCTTGCTAAGTATCACCACACTCTTAAGGAGCAGGGTCAGACTGGAACATAGGCAGGTCTCTCCCCATAGACATCTGCCTGCTCTGGAAGCTGCTGTAGGTACCCTTAGCTCCGGGAAAAGCCTTGGTGAAGGAATAGGGGTAAGGGAGGAATTAGGACTATGTCTCTCCACGATCCTCCGAATTACTAGTGTTACAGAGTTTCGACCTTGCCTGAGTTCGGCACCCCTAACTGCAACCCACTCCTTCTTCAAAGGTCAACTGTACACATCTGAGATGCTTTTAAGAACTCCAGGTTCTTGAAACTGTCACCACCTACTTACCTTTCTCCCTCCCTCCCTTCCTTCCTTTTCTTCTCTCTTTCTTCTTTCTATTTTTAGAGAGAGGGGGGAAAGGAGGGAGGAGAGGGAAAGAAACGTGGATCAGTTACCTCTAGTACGTGCCCGACTGGACGGAACCCACAACCTAGGCATGTGCTCCACCCTAAATCCAAAGAGCGACCTTTCGCTTTGCAGGTCAAGGCCCAACCAACAGAGCCACCAGCCAGGGCTGTGGACCTCAATTCCCATACTCACCACATTGGATTGCAGGATTAGTAATTAATTCTTAGCAGATATTTTCTTCCATTCAGGTACTTCTCGATTTGCACACATTCTAGAAGGCCTCACACACGGCTTAGACTGTCAACAAGCTGGCAGGTTGGCAGTAGTGCGTGCAAGGGTTTCCATAGCAACTGATCCCCAGGAAGTTGGGGAGACAGCAGTCCCGGCCTTTGACACCGCCTAGCCAGGCCGCCTCTTTTTTCTCCGGAATAGCCACGAAGGTGACGTTGGAGCGCTTCGCCCGCTGCCGCCTCAGGGACGAGCGTGTGGGCATCAGGTTCCTTCAGTGGCGACACTGCCCTAGCCCATTGCACAGGCTAAAGAGCTTTTAAGAGGCAGAACTAGGACATTTTCTCCCAAATTCAGTGGGAGTTTTTCAGCGGGGAGGCTTTGTGCAAGTTAATGCGTGTCTGCTCGCTTTTGCTGCTGAGCGGCTGGACTGGCCCTCCAAGCTCAGTTTAGCGGGCTGCTCTGCCTCGTTGGGCTCTTAGCCTGCAGCTGGGCAGCCTGCCGTTAGAGGCTCCCCCACCGGTCCTGACTCCCTCCACAGCCCCGTGCAGTTGATCCCAATTCTGAAATCAA
>PVIA01016707.1:0-17995 GCA_004024845.1 Tonatia bakeri | reverse complement strand
GTGTGGGCATGGAGAGCACCACTCTCAGTAGATAAGACGGCACTTGCAGTCTAAATCTAGCTGGTGTCACTGCCTGCTAAAACAAAAAGCTCGTCCATTCTCCAGGGGAGTTTAACCAGAGCCAGAGTCCCACAACTTAACATACAAGCTGGCCTGGATGTCATCTAGAATTACCCAGCATACCAGGCACCGGGAAAAGCCGACCAATTCTTGAAGAGAAGGGAGGATCAACAGATGCCAACACCAGGGTTATATAACCCAGATGTTAAAGTTATCAGATAAAGACCTTAAAGCATCTATTACAATCATTTTCTATGAGCTAAAAGTGAACACTCTTGAAATGAATAAGAAGTTCTCTTCAGAGAATCAGAAACCATAGCAAGAGGACCAGGTAATTGTAGAATGAAAGACATTATCCAAAATAAAAAATCACCAGAGAGACTCGAATAGGTGGAATCTCTCTTCAAAAAAGCAGAGGTGACCAAAGAAGGTCCATTAAGTTGAGGATAGATAAACAGAAGTTATCTGATCTGAAAAACAGACAGAAAGTAGGTTGGAACAAATCGAGCAGACGCTCAGGACCTGCGGGACAATGCAGAAAGGCCTGATGTGCTTGTTATTGGAGCCCTGGGAAGATGAGGAAGATGTTATAGAAAAAATAATAATTTTTGAAGGAACAATTACAGAAAATTTCCCGATTCAGTGAGATGAATTTGTGGGTTGACAAAGCTTAGGGAACACCAAACAGGATAAATCCAAATAAAACCCATCACAATCCAATGGAAAGCAAAAGGCTTTTCGAAACCTTGAAAGCAGCCAGAGAAAGTGGCACATTTTTCGAGTGAGAGAATATGAATTTGATTGACTGAAGATTTCCCACAGTAACCATGGAGGACAGAAAGAAAAGAACTGCCAACTCAGAATTCTGTATCCCATGAAAATATCCCTCAGGAATGAAGGTGAAATAAAGACATTTGCAGACGAAGGGAAACCAAGAGATTTCATTGCCAACAGACATGCTCTGAAGTAAATGTTAAAAGAAGTTCTCAGATGCAAGGGACATGATCCTAGAGGGAAAATTAGAACTTCAGACATGAAGGAAGAGCAACAGAAATAATAAATGTTTGAGTAAATACTGTAAGACTACTTTATTCTTCTCAAGTTTAAGAATATGTATGGCTATTGAAATCCCAATTACAGCACTGTTGGAGGTAGGGGCTCTACTGTATATACATGCAATACAGATGGAACACGAAATGAAAAGGAAAATGAACATGTATGGTTGTAGGATTTTGATATTCTACTTGAAGTGGTCAAATATCACATTTAAATAGAGAGTGAAAAGTTAGGTGTACACATTGTAATCCCTAGAGCAACTACCAGAAATAAATCTGAGGAGCCCCCAGCGGGGCCCCAACCTCTTCCCAGGTCTGGCCCAGAACCTCCCCTGGAGGCAGGACGAGTGGCTGTAGCCCGTGACTCCCAGACCTTCCCTCTGGGGGCCAACCACAGGCCCTCTCACTGCCACACTTTCTAATTTCCTCAGAGTTGTGTGGACAGAGGTGGTTCAGAGCTCAATCCATACCCCAGGGCTATAAGGCAAGGAAGGGTGTGAGGAAAGTCATGCCCTTCCAGTCCCGTCCTCCAATCTTACAGATGAGGAGACTAAGGGCAGAGAAGGAAGGTCACCATGTGCTCAAGACCCCACACAAGGCGCCATCAGAACCAGGCCTGGAACCACCCCCCCCAGCACACAGTGGTGAAACTGCAGCTCTGAGGCTCCTTACCCAGCTCCTCTGCCCTCCCTGGGAAGAGTTTTCATGTCCTGCTGTCCTCCAGGACCATTATGAATCACTGATACATAAGTAGACTTCCATTGTGCCAGGCATTATTCTAGTTCTGTCTGTCTGTCTATCCATCCATCCTTCCTTCCATCTGTCTACCTATCTTTCCTTCTACCTGTCCATCTTCTGTTTTCTTCGTTCTCTATCTGTCTTCTATCTGTCTAATCTTCTATCTTCTTTTGCCTGTCACCCATCTTCCATCACCTCTCTGTCTATCCATCTACACTAAATCTTCACATGGCCTCCATTGGGGTAGGCACTATTATTCTTCCTGTTTTATAGATGGAGAAACTAAAGCATTGAGAGGTTAGGAAACTTGCCCAAGACAACACATCTAATGAGTGTTGGCTTCAGAATTTGAACCCAGAGCAGAGCTCTCTAAGATATTCCATGGCCCAGAGAAAAATGTACCCTGGCTGCCTTGACCCTTATCCTACACGCCCAGAAATATTTCCAACCAGGGGAAATGGGCTTAAGAGGCTGTGAAGGGCAGCACTTAAGGGGAAAATGAGTGAGTGGGAGCTGACAAGAGGCCCCAGCAGCCAGAAAGGCCTGTGGAGAGAGGAACGGGGCACTGTTGCTAGGCAACCTAGCTGGGGCCTCCCAGACAGGAGAGTTTCCTCCTTCCAGCTCGCTGCCCCCTGAGTCACTGCCACCCCCCATCACATGGGGAAGCAGCTTGGCACTGCTACAGGACCCCTGGTGGGAGCCAGATAAGAGCCTTCAGTCACTCTGGAGTCCAGCCTCACTCCCTGGGAAAGTCCAGTCTCCTGTGGCCGCCAAGGAAGGAGGCCCCAGCCAGGAAGGGGGTTCAGCTGAGCAGCAGCAAACCACTTTACAGCTCAAGTTCCATCTGAGCAGGGGGCAGTGATTGGCAGCTGGCTGGGGGGATGAAGAGAGTTTTCCTTGTCTTATTTCCCTGTCCCCCTCTTCAGAGGCACTTGCTGTGCCGTCAGTTCTGTCCAGGGATCAGCACAGTGTCGCTGCTGGTGGGGCCTCACAATCCGCCCCTTGGACTCGCCACGAGGTCCCAACGGACGCAAATGAGTCACACTGCTTTCTATACTGTGATTTGTTGGAGGCAAAAGACTATTTTCACCACTGACTATAAAAAGCCAAAAACAAACAAAAAAAATGAGATCACTGTGACCCAGCAAAGAGGGGCAGACGCTACCCTCCCCCAGGAAAGGCGTCGAATGTCCTGGAGCACGCAGAGTGCCTTCTCTGCCAACAAGTCCACTTGTGTTGGCATGATTCATGGGTCAGTCTCCCACCACAGCCTCGCCTGGCCCCTTCCTTCTCCCCAATGACATAATGGAGAGGCCAGTTCTTCCCACCCCTCCGCCCCATTCAGCGCACACACCATTCAGCAGCACAACTTCCAGTAAATAGCCTCACCGGACACCTCTTATGGGCCAGATTCTTAACTTCTATAACTTGTGTGTGTCACAGCTAGCTAGGAATCAGTCTCTTTGAATTAATGTCATCGGGAAACATACCGATTGTTTTGTGCAGGAAGAGCTAAGAAGGGGGGCCCAGGAAAACAGCTCCCACATTAAGCACATCTTGATGACGAATGACTCAAATACTACTCTGCAGAGGTACAGGATTTAGGCTGTCTTCTCAACCAACCAGTCCTGAAAAGGCCTGGAGAAGCCCACAGCTGCATTCACTTGAAGGATGAAAACAATCTTTCAGCTACACTCTGTCATTTCTCCCAGGCTGTTTCCCAAAGTGGGGCTCCAGTGCCAGGGTCAGCAGGGAATGTGAAGGGGACATCAAGTCTGCTCCCCACTCATTTCTTTTGAGCACATCCTGGAATGGAATCAGAGCCCACCTGCTGGCCCTTCGAGGAAGCGGGAGACACACGGTGGAGGAGGCAGAGGGACTGTGAGAACTATAAACGTCTCCCTGCCACTTGATGCAGGAGTTGTGTTTCCAACATTTTGTTAATTGTCCAGAAACCAGCAACTGTTTGCCATGCCCTCACCTGGACCCCAGGTTCAGACACCTGCCTCAGGAGAACTGGGTTCCTTCTCCCCAGCCCATCGGCGGAGCTCCCTGGGGAAGTGAACAGATCACTCACCATCACTCCATGCTTCTGGCACAGCACAGAAAAGGACCAGTTCATCTTGGTGATTGAAGTGTAGAGTTCTCATTTGGTGACCATCCCTCAGAAGAGATTGTGTTGGGTCTAGCGGTGTTGAAGTTGGGGCTGTCATACTAGTCACTTTCCATTGGGCGGAAGAAAGGGGATTCCCAACCACTACTGTGTGCAGAAGAAGAGCAGGGAAATTCTTTCACTTCCCATCCCAATAGCACTCCCCTCCCCTTTCCATCACACAACACACACCAACATATATGAACTCACCAGACCAAGGAAAGAGGAAATAGAAGGAATAATACTGGAGTATGTGCTCTTGGGAATCTTACCCATGAGCTTCAAGAAGCCCCTCGGGCCCTGGAAATAATGCATTCCTCAAAGAGACTGGTCAAACTGTGTCCTCAGATAAACCCTCGGGTTCCTCAAGGTCCATGCATCACATTCTCAGCTGGCAGAGGCACTGGATTATCTTCTCCAGAAGAGTGACAGGAGATGTGGTGAGAAGCAGCAGCATCCCTACTGTGGCTGAGTTTCTGCTTGGTGTTGATGAAGCTTAGGAGGAGGTATGAGTGGGAGGAAATTCCTTTTTTGAAGATTAATAAAAGTAATATTGTTCCAATTACCAATGCTGCATAACAAAACTTAATTCTTTATGACAACAATGATCATTTATTTTGCTCATAAATCAGCAATTTGGACAGGGTTCAGGGGGGCCTGCTCATCCCTCTCCACTCAGCATCAGCTGGGGCAGCTTGACCGGACCTGGAGGGTCCAGTCCTACAATGGCTGGCAAGTTGACGCTGTCAGTCCTCACACCGACCACTCCCTGGGGCGACCTGGGCTTCCTCAGAGCACGGAGGCAGATTTTCAAGTGTGAACATCTCAAGAGAAAGAAGCAGAAAGAAGTATCATTTTGTATGACCTAGCCTTAGAAGTCACAAAGTATCATTCCCCCATAGCTACAGGTCCACCTACATTCATAAAAAGATAGCCATCAGCTCTTGGCGGGATGAGAGTTACAGTTGCATTACAATAAGAGAGACACTGTGGTTACCATTTGGGGGAAATACAACCCTCTACAAACTTTAGCTACAAACTTTAGCTATAACTAAAACGTATTGAGTCCTTACTACATTCTAGACTCTGGGCTAAAGTGTTGAATAAGAATTCTCCTTTTAAATCTTACAATATGCTGATAAAGCAGGTATTAGCATTATTCCATATTACTGATGAGGGAACTGAGGCTTAGAGAGACATTAAGAAGTAAACTCCCTCTTGAATACAGCTCCACTTGGGCCAAGTGTCGCAGCTCACAACCACACACGACACAGTTTTCCGAACTGGCACCTGGATGTGATTTAAGGTGGATTCTTGTAGTATGACGGAAAGAAAGCAGGACAGGACTTGCGACTAGGAGCCCAAATGTTTAGCTCCAGTTCTGGGGCTCACAATTAGAGGTGCCACTTATTATATGCCATGTCCTATGTTAATCATTTTACATGTATTATCTCACATATTCCTTAGAGTATGCTGCAATGCATGTATAATATAATGACCATTTAACAAGGGAGAGATTCAAGGTTCCAAGAGTCGAAGTCATTTGTCTAAGTTGCACAGACGTTAAATAACTGAACTGAGATTTAAAACTATTTTTGTCTTTCTCCAAGGTGCTTAATCACCACAATCCAAGCCCTGAGTCCCTGGACAAGCCCCTTCACTCTCTGAGCCTCAAACTCCTCACCTGCAAGAGGTGAAGCCAATGATTCCTGAGGTCCTTTCAGCTCCAACGACTCCACTGGGTGGCCCAGGGCTCTGGGCAGCGAGGCCTCCAGTGTTAGATCCTTTTAGGGCAGGGCTTCTCTGCTTCAGCGCTGCCGACACTCTGGGGTGGACAGTTCTCTGTTACAGGCTGTCCTGTGTATTATAGCAGCATCCCTGGCCTCCACCCATTCCCCGAGTTGACTGTCATGTGCCCGTCACATCCCTTCCCCCAGTTCTGACAACTAAAATGTCTCCAGACGTTGCCAAATGTCCCCTGGGGAGCAGTCTTGTCCCACCTCTTCTTCTCCCCACACTGAGAACCTCTGTGGTAAGATGACACTACAGTGGCCCAATTACAAATCTTTACAGAGGTTCTGGTGGGCAGCACCCCCTTCCTCAGAGACCCTTGTCCTCTCATTGGTACGATCACCAGCTGGGAGGATCAAGGAGGGATCTGATGGTACAACAAACCCACTTTTATTGGGGGGGGGGGGCTATTCCTTTGCCTTAGACTCTTATCAATGGAGAAATTGGTGGTGCTTAGATGCCAGCAGGTTCCAAATGCCAGACCAAAGCACAGAGGCCAGACCTTTCCCCCTCCCTCCTGTTACCCTGCCTTCAAATCTCTTTCCTCTTCCAGCCCCTCCGCCTGCCTCCTCACCCTTGCATCCCTCTCTCATCAGACACCGGCAGAGCAGGTGCAATGCTGTGGCCAGGGAATTGTTTGCCTTCTTGGGCAAACTGGTTCCCAGCAGGCATTGCCTGAGAGCCAACTGCCAGTTCCCTGCACCAGGCAGCCCCACACCAAGGGTCCAAGCTAGGCAGGCATGGCCTTCAGTGGGTACTTGAGCCTGTGCAGGGACCTGCCTCCTTTGTGCACACTCCTTTCCCCACCCCCTCTGGCTCTGATCACAGAAGGGATCCTGCCGTGAAAGCTGAACACCATGGGGGATGTGCCTGGAGCAATTCACAGGATATTACAGGACCTCTTTGCTCTAAAGCCTAGAGCACTACTGGAGGTGGGGCAGGAGCAAGAAAGAAACCCCTCCCCACAGCCTGAGGCCTCCACCCTCTGCTCCTGGCCTCGTGCTGGGACTTGCCCATAGGTCAGTCCTGTTTGTGTTTAGAGCCTGAACCTGCAGAAGCTTTTACCCTTGCCCCCCCGCCCCCGTCTACCCTTGTGAGAATGACATGATTCTCCTTCCGCAGGAGAGCCCCTTGAAACATGTGATGCATTATCGCGTCTCTCCTTCTGTTCTCCCAGAGGTTAAATACCGCAGTTCCTCGGAATATCGACCCTGTGATATGATTTACAAACACAGCACTAGCCTGGACGTGTTTCCTTGCCAGTGTTCCCATCAAAAGACGCATATTCAGAATTAAATCCACACATTATTCATTTTTTACCATTCCTCTATTGCAATTCATACCAGCAGCCTGTATAATAAATAAACGAGATGTGGCTTGTTTTTGCAAGCCTCATCCTATAACTGCCCTTACACAATTATTTCAGGTTTGTGTCACCTTTGGGACATTGGGATTTCTCCCTATGTCCTTAACCAGTGGAATTACTATTTCTCTTAATTCTGAGTCTCTATGTTTATTAACATAGCTGATGGTAACATTAGCTTCCTGGTAGCCATGTCACATTAATGACGCCCAGCAAGCTTGCAGTTAACGAAAGCTGTAAGGTGACTTTGATGTCGGTGACTCCCGTTAATATGGTCAATAGTCACTAGTGCCAGGTATGTGCAGTTGATTTTTTCTAGCCTAAGGACTTAACATTTTTTTCTACTCAGTGTTACTTTCTCTCTGCCCTATAGGTTTGAATCTCAGTTTTACCTCCCAATATATCTGTTCTTATCCAAGGTTTGCATAATCACTGTATTTGAAAATCCATCCTTCCGTGTCTTCATTAGGTTGTTAACAAGTATATTGGCAAAGAGGACGGTGGTTTTTGAATTGTCTACTACAGAGATCTGTCCACATATAAAAGAGTTATTTTGGGGGTAGCTATCCGAGCAGCTCTGAATTCATCTAACCACAGTACCGGGGAGCCACAGTTTACATATTTGATGCAGGGTAGCCTGAGGAACCGTGCGGAGAGCTGGCATGTTGGAGCATGGCGGCGTGGGGGGGGGGTGCGGTGTCCGGAGAGTTGCTATGGAGAGATCTGAGCTGAGCCATCAGAATACAAACCGGGTGGGCAGCGGCAGCTCTGTTTGAGAAGGTGGAGTCCAACCAGGGAACTGCAGTCAGAGAGACACAGAGCTGAACACCCATTGCAAAGCAAGATGGGACAGACCTCAGTCCCTAGATCTGAAGCCAGATGGAGCCTCGTCACCATGGCAACTAGTTCTATGGAATACACAAGAAATGATGTGAGTGTGGATGGTGTCAAAGGGGGATGGGAAACAAGAGAAGCCACCTGGTTGAATCCAGAGGCTGATCTAAATGATCAGGTTTCTCAACAGGCCTCTTTCAAAGGGTGAGGCCATTTTTCCTTAAAATGACTTACTGAGCAGACGCTCAGGATGCAGAATCCGGTGTTGCAGACCTCTTTGTCTGCAGTTTCCCCCAGTGCATCTGCAGAGCACCACTATGAAAACAGAAGACAGAGCAGAGACTGACGCAGTGCGTGTCCAGAGGGCCTGTGCTGGCCTCTGGTGACCACCGCTCTCTAAGTTCTGCCAACTTGCCTGACTTGTGCATCTCTTCTAGGGTTTTGCAGAGGCTTAACGTCTGTGGTTTCTAGAATCTTTTAAAAACTTAAAAACAGGAGATTTACTTGCTTCCGGTTACTTGGCACCTCTTTTTCTGTAGGCTAATCAATAACAGGCTTGTAACACCAATGCCAATTTGGGGTGCACATCGGGTCTTAGAGTCGCACTCGCTGTGCCGGCTCAGCCTGCTTTCCCGTGCCCTCTGTGTTCGACGGCGTTTTCTCTAAGCGTATTTATGCGGCAGACTTGCAGTCTGGAGAGACTTCTCCCTGATGGAGTAGAGAAAAAAAGCAGGAAGTGATGCTTGTCCCGTCATCTGTCAACGTTACTTCGCCTGCTGCTGGCCTTTATTTCTTCATTGTTTTTAATCCCTGTGTGGCTTCTTGAAAGCCTTTGCTTTTGCCCTCGCCGTTTTCCACAAGCCTCAGCTTGTTCCGTGACGTCACCTTTCTGGCGTGACTCCCTCAGGTTTGGGTCACCTCTTTGTGTGTGTCTTTGACTATATGCCCATTTATTTTTTTCCACAGAATAATATTGTACCACTCGTATTTTATTTATCAACCTCTTCCATCCCTCTGAACTGACAAGTCTTCCCTCTTAGAGCCTATGGCGATGAGATCTTACCTCTGTTTTTCTGAGGTTAGTCTGATCCTTCATAAGCCCAGACCACACACTAGCAGGGCAGGTCCTGAGGTGCAGAGAACCAGAGGGCGTGGCTTGTAAATGGAATCCCAACCCCAGGTGGCTGTGAGATTTAAAAACAAAACCAAGCAAACAAAAGCAAAAAGGAAAATAACAGCAATAATGAAAATTAGGGTACTTACAAACTCAAAGTTTCCTGCTCACCTGGATGTTTGTGGAAAATGCAGATTCTGGGCCTCATCGTGCACCATTTCATCAGACATTTCTTATGAATACCAGAGTGTGACAATCACTTCACTAGAGGCCAGAGAAAGGAGAACAAAGTGAGTTTTGATGACTGAGATGAACTGGAAAATCAAAGCCACTCATTTCTCTGTGCCACAACATCACAATGAGTTGAAACCGACCAATTTCAAAGGTTCTTTCAGCCTGGATCAGAAGGGAATTGAACATTGGAAGAAATAAATCCATCTGAAGTATAAGGGAGAAAGTTTCAGGGCTCAGTTGTAGAGTTAGAATTTTGTGCTGACATTAGAATAGTCCTTTTTGCATTGTCTTCTTAAATCAGCTCCATTTAGTAGGACAAGGACTCAATAAGCACACACTGCGGTGAAGAGAGGGCACTGGACAGTGGGAGCAGGAGTTTGGGGCCTGGCAGACCCGCGTTGGTGCACGGCGTCTTCCACTTAACAGCCAGCAACTTCATTCAGGCTGCTTAACTCTATATGCAAAATGGGGATAAGAGCACTAACCTGGATGTTTGGGGAAAAACCATGAGTAAATGACATATCTATAAAACACATACTGCATATTAGTTGCTCAACCTACATTCCTTTCTCCTCCCCTCTAAGGAGACTGTGTGTCCAGATGCTACGTGCCTTTCCCCCATTCCACGAAGAGCTTGTAAGGAAAACTTCACTTCCAATTCAGCACAAAGCAGAACTGCTGAAAACAGCCAAAAGCTTCAGGATGAGAAAGACTGAGTTTGTCTCAGGTGGAGTTCTAATTTAAGGCTTGACTCCAATTAATTAGTCATTACCTGTTCAAATTTATTGTTGCTATAGTTGTAATTTCAAAGCATGGTTTCCCAAAAAGGATCTAAAAATTAGAAAGCTCTCTGTTTTACAATATATCTTGGAATTCTCTTCATGAGAAAATGCTTTTGGATGGCTATGGAATTTTGGAATTTTCCTTCATATAAATTCCTTTCTTTTGAGTAATATTTTAACCTTTGCAACTACAGTGTGCAGTATCCTGAGAAATTGTATCTTTGATTATGGTTTGTTTTTTTCTTTTTTAACTAACTACACTGACCCATTAACACTTAGGGCTTTATTTATCCATCTACACATCTATTTATGAGCTACATAGCACTTAGTTTGACTTGCTGAATCACTGCCCCAAAATTCCAATGACCCCTCCTGATACGTGTTTTCAAATTGCCAGAACTTTTCTCAGACCCCTTATGGAGAAGCTTTTCTATTTCTAGGGACTCAATAAAGGCTTTAAGTTTGATCACATCTTGTATTTACATAATGACTCCTTAGATCATAAGTCATTAGAAAGGAATCCAAAAATGCAATACTACCAAGCCCTTCTGTATGAGTAAGAAGGCCTCTGTTGATGGAGGGATGATTACTGAGGTGACACCAAGTTAAGGTAGCATCGAGGTACTGTCAGTCAGCCATTTTTATTAACAGGTAAAGGAAGCAACCAACATTTTTCCAGGCATACTGAAGAAAAGCAGAGCTGTCTTTAAACATTAATTAGTAAAATTCAGTACTTAAAGCAAGTCCATGAAGGAAGGAAGGAAGGAAGGAAGGAAGGAAGGAAGGAAGGAAGGAAGGAAGGGAGGGAGGGAATCTGGTCAGTGTGGCTCAGTGGATTGAGCACCAGCTTGCAAACCAAAGGGTTGCCAGTTCAATTCCCAGTTCAGGGCACATGCCTGGGTTGCAGGCCAGGTACCCAGTAGTGGGTGCATGAGAGGCAACCACACATTGATGTATGTTTCTCTCCCTCTCTCTTTCTTCTCATCTTCCCCTCTGTCTAAAAATAAATAAAATCTTAAAAAGAAGAAGGAAGGTTGGTTCTGGTACAGAGTGAGCTGGGGACAATAGCAACAGGAGACCCGTAGAAGAGGATGCAGACTGGATTGCCCCTGGAGCAAAGACACTTCCCTTAACCTCGTTTGTTAGGAGTGACTGAGTGGTCTGTAGTGTGCAGACGCAGGAGACATGTGAAAATCTGTATGTTCTGTCAAGTTCTTGTAGTTAGCTGTGTGTGCATAACTGTATCCGAATTCCTTAATGATTTCAGTCATTTTCAACTGTGCCTTTCTTCATTTTCATGAACCCTTTTGAGTGTGTTCAAATGGAGATACATGGCTAAGTGACTCTGACTTGTTACAGTGAAGGCTCTAATGTCAAGAATAGTAAAATCCCGGCAAGCTGAGCCTTCCCACATCCACCTTCAAACTCCCGTTTCAAGGAAACTTAATTCTCAAGATCCTTGAGTCTTAGACTATAAAAAGCAAAAATGCTCAATAAAACCAACAGGAGCTCCCAGATGATGATTTTGGTTAATTGTTTCTCAAGAACCTTTCTATTTTAACATTTCTACTGAATTTAAAGATTATAAATAGGAAAGGGGAAGCAAGAAAGGAGTGTTAGTTAAGAAAAGACGTGATCAGGATGGCACTAGGCATTTGGAACTAGCTGCTGCAGCAGATGATACAAAATGCTTCCAACACTGTGCAAGTTTATCCACCTCAGTTCAGGGGGGTTGTCCCTTCTCAGCTGGCGGTTGGCCTGCCTCCATCACCCCAGGGTCCTTTGAGAATTGAGGCTGATGGTGTTCTGCCATCTTTATGGCACGGTTTCTAAGGTTACTATAATCATCTCCATCCCAAGGGAAACAGTATGGAGGATTGTTTACAGGAGATTTCTAGGGGCCTAGCCTAGAAATGGGATATTTGACTTCTGTTCACATTCAATTAGCTAGGACCTAGTCATGTGGCACTACCCAACTGCAAGGGAAACTAGGAAATGTAGTCTTAGTTATATGCCCAGGAACATGGGGAAACAGGTTAGTCAATAGTTATCAGTCTATAATACAGAATAGACGTTTGCTTCCCAATCCCCTTCCCCCTGAGACTGGAATACTAATGCTTCATTTTCAGGACCATTATAGGAAGTCAAGAGATGGTTATATTTACTATAATAAGAGTAAGGTAAGAGCTACCATTTACTGGACACTTAATGTGTTTTAGTACCTGTGTTAAGTACACAGCTTATCTTATTTTAATCCTCACATCAACCCTGATCTGCAGACAAGGAGACTGAGGCTGAGAGAGGATGAGTCACCTCCACAAGGTCACAGTAACAGAGCTGGGGCTGGAACCCAGCCTCTCTGGCTGATGGCCGTGCCCCTATCTGCTTCATTATGCAACCATTACCATGTCACAGAAGGGCCCGAATATAAATTGCAATCTGCTTCAAATTAAAGCCAGTGGTCTTCTGTTTTCAACACCACAGAAAGGGAGGAATGATCTTCAGATTCTCAAGTGAATAAACTTGAAATAGAAAGTCAGGAAAACCTTTGGCCAAATTTAGAAATCCCTGGAACTCCTTGAATTCTGCCACTGAACCCTCCCTGGAGCCGTTCTGGTTTATTTTTAGTTCTTGACAGGCACCATTTCCTGGACCAGCGAAGCAGGTCCAAACATCCTTATGAGGGTTTGGGACATAAGTGAGACGTTTTTTTTAACCTAATGTGAAAAAATGCAGCTAAACCACAGGACAAGTTATATATTAAATAAATAGAACATTTAAGCACTAAGAGGACATACCTACCAAAGCCAGCTGGGCTTTGCTGTGGCAGGCCCTCCTGAAAGGCTGAGGTCCCCAGAAACCTTGCTTGTTCCTTGAGACTTGTCCCCAGCCTGAGACTGTAACCTAAGGGGCCTGCAATCTACCAAGCATCCTTTTTCAACACTGTCTGAAACCTTAACATGGACAACGCAGATCCCTAAATTCTGCAAACACTCCTGTAATCTTTGTGGTTTGGCCAGGACTAACTGTCCGTGTGGAATGCCATACCTTTGTTAGTCACACAGGCCAAAATCAGGAGCTGGAACTAGAGGTCAGTACCAGAAGTCCCAAGTGAGCTGGGCGAGTGAATTCTACTCACCACTATCCAGTTAGTAGCTTTTGGTTCCTGTGAGAACCGGGGCTAGGTATTCCCTTGGGTTTGTACTCAACGTGTCATCATGGATGGATAGTGGTCCTCATGCCGGGACAACTGTCCTCCTGCTGGCACCTTGCTCACCTTTGGAGGCTGTTTGGGAAAAAGGGTCGCCCTTCACCTCTCCAGTGAATCCTCCAGGCACTGCCTCTCTAGCTACATGTGTTAACACGGGTCATGTGTGAACCACGCTGTGAATGGAGTCCTTGCCTCCCATGATAACCATGGACAGAAAAGAGGTAAAGACCCCCTTACCCTGTTGCCTACTGTGACAAAAGCATTCTTTTCTTTCATATAACCATTTCTTCATGAAAAGAAATAGAGTAAAGTGAAAACATTACTGGAACGTGGCATGCTGTTTATAAAGTTGGGTGGTGATTGTGATACAATTCTGAGCAATCTTTTTGTGACTTTTAACATTTCATAATAAATCAGATATTAAAGAGATATCATCTGAACTGAGTTTCTTGTTTTTATTTTCAGCCCTGTCACTCCCCTTAGGGTCCTAGGTTTTGCAAAGCACAGATGGAGAGTAAGGCTGGAGTTCTCTGTTGAGTACAAAGAGGTGACTGCCCCAGCTGCCAGATACGTGTCACAAGGCACCTTCCTTTCCACTGCTCTGTGCCTTCCTCTAACTGTTGTGGCTGAGCTTGCGTGCCCCAGTTCAACCTCTCAGTCTATCCCAGGGTCACTTTGCTCGGGTAGAGCAATGGGTATAATCATTTTTCTGTTAATAATTCATAGGTATTCTAACAGGGCAATACTTGGTTACTGAGCTGGGGAAAAACTTTCCTTTTCCTATAAATGTTTTATGAAGATTATTCATATCATTAAATTTAATCAAGGTAATCTTTTGGATGGCATCAGAAATGATATCTTTACCAAAGTAAAAATCCAGGTAAATAGAAATGGAGTTGACTGTTGAGTATAGAGTTTTTTAAATGGTAAACTTGCTAAACGTTCACAAATTACAACAACTTTTCTTTGATTATTTTTGGTTTATTTTCTGTGAAAAATTATACCATCTGCCAATATTGATAACCTTGAAGCCTTTTATTTCGTTTTTTCTGTCTTATTTTACCAACCAGGACCTCTAGTACAAGGTTGACTAAAAGTCACGAGATCATGATTGAGCTTCTTTGTCTCATTTATGATTTTTTAAAAGTCAGGTGTGTTGGGACATACTTTACACACAGTAAAGTCCATCTTTGCAGACCTGCAGGTCTTGGTGCATCCACCGCCCAACCAAGACGTGGCAGAATGCGGGTGCCCCTGAAAGTCTTCCACGTTCCCTGCACTCAGCCCAGCTCCTGGCAATAACTGCTCTGAGTTTCGTCCCTGCTGCTTTGCCTAAACCAGAGCTTCACTGTTTCATATAACAGAGTGCTTTTCCACTTTAAGGGTGTGCCACAACTTTGCTTTTGTCCATTCACCTGTTTACAGACAAGTGGGTTGCTTATTTGTGCCAATTATGAGTAAAGTTGCTGTAAAAATTCATGTAAGGGGTTTTTGTGGACATATGTCTGAATTTATTTTGGGTGAACACCTAGGAGTAGGACATCAGAGTTACACAGTAAGTGTATGCTTAGCCTCATAAGAAACTACCAAACTGCTTTCCAGTGTCACTTGGCTGCAGTGACATTCTCACCAGCAATGTACGGAAGTTCCATTGGCTCCTCATCAACACTTGGTGTTTTCAGATTTTAAAAAATTACATCCATTCTCATAGGTAGTTAGTGATTTTTTTCTTGTTGTGTTAAATTTTTTACATACTGACTCATAGTGTTGAGTATCTTTTCATGTATTTAGTTGTCACTCAGCTCTCTTATTTGGTAAAGTGTCTATTCGAGTCTTTTACTTCCTTTTAAAAATTAAGATTTTTGTTTCCTCACTACTGAGTTTTCATAGTTTTTATGTATTCTTAATATCAGTCTTCTGCAGATCTGTTTTTTTTTTCCAAAATATTTCCCCCGGAATGGCTATCATAACATTAAGCCAATAAAGAAGTGTTGGCAAGGATGTGGAGAAAAGGGAACGCTCATGCACCTTTGGTGGGAACACAGATTGATATAGCCAGTACAGAAAACAGTCTGCAGGATTCGCAAAATAAAAATGGAACTGCCCTATGACCCAGAGATTCTACTTCCTGGTATATATCCAAAGAAACGCAAAACACTAATTTGAAGGAATATATGCACTCCTATATTCAATGCAGCATTAGTTACAATAGCCAAAATATGGAGGCAACTCAAGCGCCCAGTAATAGACAAGTGGATAAAAAAGCTGTGGCACACATATACAATGGAATATTACTTAGCCATAAAAAGAATGAAATCTTACCATTTGTGACAGCATGGATGGACCTATACAATATTGTGCTGAGTGAAATAAGTCAGACAGAAAAAGACAAATACTACATTATTTCATTTATATGTGAAATCTAAAGAACAAAATAAATGAACAAACAAAACAGAAACAGACTCACAGACACAGAGAAGAGACTGAAGGTTGCCAGAGAGGCCAGGGGTTGTGGGGCTGGGTGAGAAAGGTAAAGGGATTGAGAAGTATGAATTGTAGCTACAAAATAGTCTTGGGGGCATAAAGTACAGCATATGGAATGTAGTCAATAGTATTGCAATAATTTGTAAGGTGCCAGGTGGGCGCTTAAAACATCCGGGGGATCACTTTGTCAAGTACACAATTGTTCAACCACTCTGCTGCACACCTGCCACTAATACAAGCTAATGTTAAATGTAAAAACACCTAATTAATGCAAAAATTAAAACATGTATTATTTTCCCCTCTGGTTTATCTTTTCACCTTCTTAATAGTATCTTTCAAAGAGTAGTTTCCTTTGTGACTAAGTTTGCTCTATCAACTTTTTCTTTTATAGTTTGTGCTTTTATCTCCTATAAAAAAATTTTACTTAGCCTAAGTACACTTTCCTATCTTTTCATCTAGGATTTTTATAATGTTAGATTCTAGTTTGGTATATAGCCTTTCAAGTTCATTTTTTTCATATGGCAAAGTTATAGGTCAAAAATCTTTTTTTTTTTCTAGCAGTGGATATCCAATTTTTCCAGCATCATTATTGGAAAGACTCTACTGTATTGCTTTTGCAGCCCTGCTACAAATCAGTTTTATAGATACAGATATAGGTAGTTTGTGAAAACACATGTATGCATGTTTAGATGCTCTATTTGGTTTCATTGACCTATTCCCATTCTCACACATATCAATCACTATAGCTTTATATTAAGTCTAGAAATTAGGTAGTATAAATCCTCCAATTTTATTCTATTTAAAAATTACTTTGTTATTCTAGTGCCTTTGCTTTTCTACATAAACTTTAGGGTCAGACTGCAATTGCACAGTGAAATATAACTAATACAGTGTTTATGAGAGGCAAGCCTCTTCCTTTGGATCATTGGTGTCTGGCAGCTGGAGAGTTTACGGAACCCTCTTTGGCTCCAGGGCCACTCTCAGAGACTCTGATTTAAGTGGGGTGGGCTGTGGCCCATATTAGAATTTTCTGAAACTGCTTAGCTAATTGAACCACTGCAAAGGTAGTTTTTTCATGTTTCCTTTTTTTTCAAGTCTTTTTTTTCTTTTTTTGCCCATTCTTCCATTCTGTCCTGTACATCACCTCACTTCTTACTCACTGCAGATTCCGTGGTCCGCCTCTGAATGCGCATGACCCTCCCTTCCCTGGTGCACTCCCACTCTTTAATGCTGTTCCAGTTGAACAGCACCGACAAACCCAGACAGTTTAAGGGTGTCCATAGATTTTGGTGCTTAGAGAAGGGGTAAATGGGGCTCCGTGGCCTCTATGCCTTCACCCAATGGTAACAGTGCCCAGTGGGGAGTTTAGGGTGGCGGTATCTGTCAGGGGGATAGGAGTTGGTAATCTGGGATCAAATATTACATTTTTGACACACTAGTGACACATCTTGGTACTGTTTAAAAGTTGCAAGAGTCCTGGCTGGTGTGGCTCAGTGGACTGAGCACCAGCCTGCAAATCAAAGGGTCACCAGTTCAATTCCCAGTCAGGGCACATGCCTGGGTTGCAGGCCAGGTCCCCAGTAGGGGGCATGTGAGAATCAACCACACATTAATGTTTCTCTCCCTCTTTTTCTCCCTCCCTTCTCCTCTCTATAAAATAAACAAATAGAACCCTTTCAAAAAGTTGCAAGAAAACATCAAATATTCTAGCTTTAAAGTATAACAAGTGATAGAAAAGCCACCACAGAAGGACACAGTGAATATTAGTCTGTAGGGGGATCACTTTGTAATGTATATGGGTGTCTAACCACTATGCTGTACACCTGAAACTAATACAAAACAATAGTGACTGTAACTGTAACTGAAAATTAAAATAAAAATAATAATAATAAATAAATACTAGGTTTGTGTCATTATCATTCTGTCAATGCTGGCTCTGAAAATTTTTAAGAAAACCATGGCCTGGCTTCTTCCCTTGGTAAATCACCACACAGTGGCCATCATGTCCTCAATGCTGCATTTACAGACCTGCCTGGGTGTCACACACAGTGATGTCAACTGCTGTTGTTTTTACCGGTTAAGATGGCTGGTGACTGACTTCTTATGACGAATAAATGTGTTTCTGCTTTGTCCTTGTAGTATGTCACAGAGGACACGGCAGGAATCCGCCCAGAGCA
>PVIA01016706.1:0-18011 GCA_004024845.1 Tonatia bakeri | reverse complement strand
TTTATGTCCATGTGTCATAAGTTCTTTAGTGTCTACATTTCCCATACTATTCTTACCCTCCCCTATTTTCTACCTATTGTCTATGCTACTTATTCTCTATATCTTTTCCCCCGCTCTCCTCCTCCCACTTCCCTGTTGCTAACCCTCCATTTGATTACTTTTTTTTTTACTGTTCATATTTTTAATCTTCTTTTTCATAAAAAAGGAGATTAGGTTAGGTTAACATTTCATATAATAAGAGCTTGGTGATGATGAACTTTTTTAACTTGACCTTATCTGAGAAGCACTTTATCTGCCCTTCCATTCTAAATGAAAGCTTTGCTGGATAGAGCAATCTGGGATGTAGGTCCTTGTCTTTCATGACTTGGAATACTTCTTTCCAGCCCCTTCTTGCCTATAAGGTCTCTTTTGAGAAATCAGCTGACAGTCTGATGAGAACTCCTTTGTAGGTTACTGTCTCCTTGTCTCTTGCTGCTTCTAGGATTCTCGCCTTCATTTTTACCTTGGCTAATGTAATTATGATGTGCCTTGGCATGTTCCTCCTTGGGTCCAACCTGTTTGGGACTCTCTCAGCATCCTGGACTTCCTGGAAGTCTATTTCCCTTGCCAGATTGGGGAATTTCTCCTTTATTATCTGCTCAAATAAGTTTTCAATCTGTTGCTCTTCCTCTTCTCCTTCTGGCACCCCTATAATTTGGATGTTGGAATGTTTAAAGGTGTCCTGGAGGTCCCTAAGCCTCTCCTCATTTTTTTGAATTCTTGTTTCTTCATTCTTTTCTGTTTGGTTGTTCCTTTCTTCCTTCTGGTCCACTCCATTGATTTGAGTCCCAGTTTTCTTCCCCTCACTATTGGTTCCTTGTGTGTTTTCCTTCATCTTTTATCATAGCCTACATTTGTTCATCTAACTTATGACCAAAGTCAACCAATTCTGTGAGCATCCTGATCACCAGTGCTTTGAACTGTGCATCTGATAGGTTAGCTATCTCTCAGTCACTTAAAAAAATTGGCTCTGGGGCTTTTAATTCTGTTTGAGCCATCTTCTTTATTTCTTATTTTCCTTGGATCTGGTTGTGGCTGTTACGTCAGGGCGGCAGAGCCTTAGGTGTTCACCAGGGCAGGACACCCCAGTTGCTGGGTTGTGATGTATGTGGGGGCGGGGTCGGAGAGGGAACAGTGGTGCCTGCTCTGCTCTCTCCAGGACCTCAGTCCCCCTTGCCGCCTCCCACAAGCAAACTGAGCCCTTCCAGTGCTGGCTCCTGGGCTGGTGGGCTTGTGTACTTTCTTGGACTCTGTGGGTCTCCCAGAGGAGCCTCCTGTGAGGCTGAGAGAATCTCCCGGCCTCAACACCCACAGGTGCTTTCAGTCGGCGCTCTCAGGCTTTGTGTCCCTGGGCCCCTGGGTTGCACGGTCTGTGTCGCGGCCTGTTTTCGTTTAGTTTGTCTGCGCACGAATGTGTGGCTGCGGACAGCCAGCTGCCTTGCGCCCCTCACGGGGTCTGCTCATTGCCTCCCATGCCCAGGGTCTGCCATAGGTCCATCAGCTGCCTTCTGCACACCAGCGTCTGCCAGCCAGAGGGTTTTCTTGCCAGGACCCCTTGATCCCTCTGCGTAGGCCTCCGACTCCGCCGCTCCTTACCCGTCTGGATGTACGGTAGTCTGACTTCCATTCAGTTCATTTCTCTCTGTTCTGGTTGTTTTTTGTTTCTCAATTTTTGTTGTCCTTAGTTTTGGTTGTGTGAGGAGGCACAGTGTAACTACCTATGCCTCCATCTTGGCCAAAAGTCAAAATTTTATTATTGTTATTAATCTTAATAGCCAATGATAGAAAAAGTTTGGGATAAATGATTTGTGTTAATTCTTTTCTTTCATCATTTGTTCATGAACAGAGACAATATTTTATTTCTACTGAAAGTGATATAGTTTATGGAGATGTCCAGAGAACTGAGTAACATGGGGAAGAGTATGATATCAAGAATCAGAAAAAGAGGTATCTTGATCCTATAACTTGGAAGCTATTTATATTATTCCAAATGTTTCTTTGATAAGTATCTTTCTATGCTGTGAGAGGAAGGAATTAGTCAATATCTTACTATTTTATTGCTATGACAACAATCCTCTTAATTTTTTTATTAATATGGTTTGGTTTCATGTTTGACAGAAGTGTCATATCCTGCACAATATGGCATTAATGAAAATGCCCTTATTTTCTTGCAGCATACCAGTAGCTACTGCAACTTCTGCTCACATCCTTGTCAATCTTCCATGGGGAAAGTCCTTTTGGAGCCTTGGAATGCACTGTAAATGTCTTTAAAGTATAGTTTGACTCATGGTATAATTTAGTGGTTTCACTGGGACCACACGACCAGTATATCAGATTAAATCCCAAATAACAGGCAGTGAGTAAATAATTAGTGAGAAAAAAAGATTCTTTTTTATTACCAATTCCTTCATACTGCTATGTTTTTGCTTGAGTAACTAGTTCTAATTGAATTGGGAACCCACACATCAGAGTATGAAAAATACTGCACAATTTTCCCAAAATTTTTATACATCTGGTCAATTTTCTTTGGAAGTCATGTTTCCCAGGGCAGGAATAATATTCCAATTTTCAACGAACTTTGTGTCCACTTTTGTCCAGCTAAAATAGTCTCTTTCAGGTGTTTCCTTAAGGGTTTTTAGCCTTTCTGCTTCTATCGTTCCATAGGGTGTCTTCCTACAGGAAAAAGCATGCATATCTTCCAGGTGTAGGCAGCTTGGTATGGTGTTCATACTGTTCCTCAGGTCCTTACCTGGTTTTGCAGTGACTGACTTGACTGCCTTGATTAACTAGATCCTCTTTGCTTACCCAACCCTTAATTTGGGTCTCCCTGGCACTTCCAATCTTTGGCTGCAACATCCAGTACTTGGGTTTTGTTTCTTTGTTTCTTTTTTTTTTTGCTGTTGTTGTTGTTGTTTTGTTTTTGTTTTTTGCTTCTCTCTGTGATCCTTCCTACAATAAAGCAGAACCATCTGTTCTTTTGTTATTGAAAAATTCAGTACTCATGGATCTTCCATGTTGCAGAAGTAGGCATGCAAAATGGGAGAGTCTGAATCTGGTCATCTACTTGGGTATCTTTTTCTCATTAATGGTCCTTAGCAAAGGAACCATGCCAGACACACAGGGATTCTCTCAGTTGTGTATGATTCATCTAGGCTGCATCTAGAATTCTCATATTTGGATAATTTTTTATATCATTTATATCACTTTCAATGCAAAGTTGAAAAGGGAGTCCAGAGGTAAGAGGACTCCTGCATGCAATGTATTGCCCTTATCATACTCTCTCATTTTTCTCCCTATCCCTTGTCTATTTACCCTGTGGTCTATTTCATTAACTTTTGTCTTTGACATGTTCTATAAAACAACTGTACCTCATCCCTGACCTTGGACATTCTTCACAAAATGCTACCTTTAAAAGACTGCCTTTCATCATCATTATCTCACTATAAATTTAAAGATTACTCCTTTAAAACTCAAAGCCAAAGAAGTGGTTTGTTTTGTTTTAGGGTAATCATCTCATCCTCACAGACTGGTTTCAGTGGTAGAAAAACAAGTGTGGGACTAGGACTAAATCACTGAGGAAAGAAATAAACCCATTGGCATTTCTAAATATTGTTCAATCATTTAAAAAAATTGTCAAGTCTTGAACAAATTAATCTGGCCCCTGAAATCTCACTTACTCGTGTTTAATAATTTAATGGTATTGACTGAGGCAAAAGAAAAATTGTTTCAAAGTGGGGTATGCAAATAGAACCATGAAACTCATCTGGTATTTTCTCTGCTACAGGCATTATCCTAAATTCTGGATTTTTCAATAAGTTATACATATATTTGTAAGGTAGAAAGATGAATTGTGTTTGGATATTATGTCATATTGATTATAAAACTATAAATTTTTGTTCAATATCAAACTTATTCAAGTTGAAGATTTTGTTTGAATCCAAGATGGTGAAGAGTAGTTACAAGGTACACTAATCTCCTCCAAGGACCAATCTGGAATTACAACAAAATTATAGAGAAATCATCCTAAATACTAACTAAACAAGGTGTAGAGAAACATTTTTTTAACTGTTGTTCATTTATATTTGTCCCAATTTTTTCCTCATTGCTCTCCTCTTCCCCAGCCATCCCCCACTCCCAGTCAACCCCTACCCTATAGTCCATATCCAGGGTCCTTTATACATGTTCTTTGACTACACCCTTCCTTTTCTTTACCCCATTAATCCCCTCTCCCCTCCCTTCTGGTCACTGCCAGTTTGTTCCTTATTTCCATGTTTCTGGTTCTATTTTGTTCATTTTTTTGGGGGGGAGGTTCTTTAGGTTCCACTTATAGGTAAGATCATATGGCATTTGTCTTTTGCTGTCTAGCTTATTAACCTTAGCATAATACTATCGAGTTCCATCCATGTTATCATGATGGGTAGGAGTTCCTTCTTTTCTTCTACTGCATTGTATTCCATTATGTAAATGTACCACAGTTCCCCCCCCCCCAGAACTTGGTTATTACAAATAACACTGCTATGAACATTGGGGTGCATAGGTTCTTTTGAATTGGTGTTTTAGGATTCTTAGAGTATAATCCCAGCAGTGAAATTGCCAGGTCAAAAAGAAGTTCCATTTTTAATATTTTAAGGAAATTCCATACTGCTTTCCACAGTGGCTGCACCAGTCTGCATTTCCATCCCAAACATACTAGGTTTCCCTTTTCTCTACATCCTCACCAGCACTTGTAGTTTGTTGATTTGTTAATGATGTGTGAAGTGGTATGTGTGAAGTGGTATGTCATTTTGATTTTAATTTGTATCTCTCTGACTGCTAGTGATGTTGAGCATTCTTTTATATGTCTATGGGTGCTCTGTATGTCCTCCTCAGAGAAGTGTTTGTTCAGGTCCTTTGCCAATTTTTTAATTGAATTGTTTGTCTTCCTGATGTGGATTCATATGATTTCTTTATACATTTTGGATATCAAACCCTTGTCTGAGGTATCATTGGCAAATATGTTTTCCCATACAGTTGGTATGCATATATTTTTTATTTACTGATGGTTTCTTTAGCTATGCAGAAATTTTTTAATGTGATGTAGTCACATTTGTTTATTCTTTCCCTTATATCCCATACTCTGGGAGCGAAGTGTCAAAACAAAGCAAAGACAGAGAAAACCAGTTCACATAAAAAGAATAGTATGGAGTGTGGAGGAAGTGTGAGAGGGCTGGCTGGACTCCCATGGGAGGCAGCTAAAGTGCTGCAGGGACATTTCAGTAGCTGTGAGGTTCCCCCTGAGAAATGTGGAGTCTAAAGCCCAAGATGGCCTCTGAGCCTTCAGAGCACCAGAGCCAGAAAGGAACCCAGATAACATGTAACTGTGAAAAGCAACAGCATGTCTTGTCTGCCAGAGAAAGATGACAGCTGGAAATAATGGCCAAAAACTTCTGTAATCTAGTGAAGGAAGAAAACATACAAGTCCAGATCGATAGAAATACAGCTGTAGTTGGGGATTTTAAGAACCTATTGACTTCAATGGATAGATCCTCCAGGCAGAAAATCAACGAGGAGACCATAGCCTTAAATGACCCACTGGATCAAATGGATTTAATTGATATTGTCAAAGGATTTCACCCAAAAGCAGCAGGGTATACTCACTTTTCAAGTGCACATGGAACATTTTCTAGGATAGAACACATGTTAGAACACAAAACAAATCTCAGTCAATTTAAGTCATATCAAGCATCTTCTCTGACTACAATGCTATGAAACTAGAAATCAATTACAAGAACACTGAGAGATGTAAAAAGGCAATATGGAAGCTAAATAACATGATATTAAACAATGCATGGGTCAACAACAAGATCTAGGGAGAAATAAAAAAATACCTTGAAACAAATAAAAATGAGACACTGGAAAAGCAATCCTAAGAGGGAAATTCATAGCATTACAGGCCCATTTCAAAAAACAAGAAAAAGATCAAATAAGCAATCTAACTTTATACTTAAAGGAACTTGGAAAAGAGCCACAAACAAAGCCCAAAGTGAGAAGGAAGGAAATAATAAAGATCAAAGTGGAAATAAACAAAACAGAGGTTAAAAAAGCATAGAGAACAATGAATCCAAGGGCTTTTGAAAAGACAAACAAGATTGTAAACTTTAAGAGACTCATCAAGGAAAAATGAAAAAGGATCCAAATAACTAAAATCAGAAATGAAAGGGAAGGAATAACTGACATGAAATAAATAGGAAGGATTGTAAGAAAATATTACAAATAACTATGTGCCAACAAACTGGAAAAACTGGATCATTGGATAAATTCCCAGGAACATACAATCTTCCAAAAACTAAACCAGAAAGAATTAAAGAAACTGAATAGACAGATTACACCTAGTGACACTGACGTAGTTATCAAAAAACTCTCAACAAACAAAAGCCCTGGACTGGATGACTTTACAACTTAATTAAACCAAACATTCCAAAAAGAAATAACACCTCTTCACAAACAATTTCATAAAATTCAAGAGGAAGTGAGGATCCCAACTCATTTTATAAGGCCAGTACTATCTTATTCCAAACCCAGATAAAGACAGTACAAAAAAGAAAATTATAGGCCAATAACCCTGATGAATAAAACAGATGTTGAAATCCTCAACAAAATATTAGCAAACTATATATAGCAATGTATCAGAAAACATCATACATCATAATCAAATTGGATTTATACCAGGAACACAAGGTTGGTACTCCATTCACAAATCAATATGATTTACCACATAAACAAAATGAAGGATAAAAACAACATGATCATATCAATAGATGAAGAAAAAGCTTTTGATAAAATTCAATATCTATTTATGATAAAACCCTCACCAAAGTGGGAATAGAGGGAACATACCTAAACATAATAAAGGCCATATACAAAAAAACACTGCCAGCATCATACTCAATGGGCAAAATCTACAAGTATTCCCCTTAAGATCTGGAACAAGACAGGGAATGCCTGCTTTCACCTCTGCTATGCAAGATAGTACTAGAAGTCCTAGCCACAGCAATCATATGAGAAGAATAATTGAAAGGCATCCAAATTGGAAAGAAAATGGTAAATCTGTCTTTATGTGCAGGTAACAAGGCACTATACATAAAGAACCCCAAAGATTCCACCAAGAAACTACTAGAACTGATAAATGAATTCAGCAAAGTAGCAGGATACTAAATTAATTTCAAGAAATCAGTTGCATTTTTATATGGCAATAATGAACTAACAGAAAGAGAAATTAAGAAAACAACCCCATTCACAATTACTCAAAAAGCATAAAATACCAAGGAATAAACCTAACCAAGGAAGTAAAAGACCTGTACTTAGAAAATTATAGGACACTGAGGAAACTGAAGAAGATAAAAATAAGTGGAAATACTGTGTTCATGGACAGAAAGAATGATCATTTAAATGTCCATACTACCAAAACCAATCTATAGATTCAATGCAATTCCTATCAAGATTTCAGTGACATATTTCATAGACCCAGAAAAAATATTTCAAAAATATATATGGAACCACAAAAGGCCCTAAATTGCAACAGTTATTTTGAGAAAGAAGGACAAATTTGGAGGAATCACGCTACCTAATATCATACTACATTATAAGGCCATAGTAATCAAAACAGCATGGTATGGGCACAACAGACATGCAGATCAATGATACAAAATAGAGAGCTCAGAAATAAACCCACAGCTTTATAGTCAGTTAATGTTTGAAAGAGGAAGCAAGCATATACAATGAGCTAAAGATAGTGTATTCAATAAATGATGTTGGGAAAATTGGACACATACATGCAGAAAAATGAAACTAGACCACATTCATACACCACACACCAGAATAAATTCAAAGTGTATCAAAGACTTAAATGTTAGACCAGAAACCATAAAAATCACAGAAGAAAACATAGGCAACAAAATCTCGAACATTGCTAAAGCAATATTTTACAGGATATATCTCCAGGCTAAGGAAATGATAGAAAAAATAAGTAAATAAGACTATGTTAAACTATAAAGTTTTTACATGACAAAGGAAATCATCAGCAAAAAAAAAAAAACTGGGAGAATCATACTCACTGATACATATAGAATGTAAATATCCAAAAATTATAAAGTACTTAGAAAACACAACACCAAAAATCAATCAACTCAATTAAAAAATTGGCAAAAGACCTGAATAGACACCTTTTCAAGGAGGACATACATATGGCCATAGACATATGAAAAGATGCTCAATGTCACTAACCATCAAAGAAATGCAAATTAAAACCACAATGAAATACTATCTCAAGCCTGTCATCAATAAATCAACAAACAAGTGCCTGCAAGGGTGTAAAGAAAGGGAAACACTTTTGCACTGGTTTTGGGAATGTAGATTGGTATAGTCACTGTGGAAAGCAGTATGGGGATGCCTCAGAAAATTAAAAACGCATCCGGCTTTTGACCCAGTGATCCCATTTGGGAATATATCCAAAGGAATCCAAAACAAGAATTCAAAAGAACATAAGCACCCCTATGTTCATTGCAATGTTATTTACAATCACCAAGATACAGAAACAGCCCAAATGTCCATCAATAGATGAGTGCATAGAACAACTATAGGACCTTTATACAATAAAATACTCTTTGACCATAAAAAAAAGAAAATTTTACCCTTTGTGATGATATGAATATACCTGGAGAACACTATGTTAAGTGAAATAAGGCAGAGAAAGACAAATACCACATTGTCACAGGTGGGCACAGGTAACCAGGTTTTTGGTGATCGGGACAAAGAATTGAACTGAACACCCAGAGTTTATAGCAGAGAACACAGAAGCAGACCAACTCCAAGCAGAGATTGACCTCATGGGCTGGAGGGACTCTATTCTTATAGGGCAGATCCTTCCTGTCTAGTTTTGGTGGGCTTTTACTGCGCATGTACAAGTAGTTGTATTACTCTAAAGCTACTGCACATGTGGTCTCCCATGATTTTCCCTGATTGCCCGCCAGGGAAGAGGGTCCCACAGTACTACCAAATTGACCCCTCTTCTCCTGGGGTCCCCCTGTACTAGGTTCACCTTTTGCTTTGCCAGGGAATTATAGCTCTCCATGTTAGAGACTGGTGAAAAAGAAAAGTGTTATTTCTTCAAGTTATACGGACTTAAGAGTAATAACTTAATGTCTTCATCAAAATTCCAAAGTTCCTTAAAACACCCACAAACACACACAGTCCTTCCCTCCACCCTTTGCCCAGTCTGGGGTACCATATCTCAGGAAAAGAATTAAAAGTCCATGGCTCAGGCAGCCCCTGGTTCTTCCCAGCAATCCATACTCAGCTGGTAGGCCTCCCTCGGTTTCCAGCACCATCAGCTGTGTTGCCAGGATCTCCAGCTAAAGCTTCATGATTGTTCTCTGCTAAAGCCGCATGGTGATTCTTCTCATGGCTGTGGGGCTCCCCACTCTGCCAAAGGTGCGTGGTTCTCCTTACATGGCTGCAGCCATGTTGTTCTCTCTCCACTAGCTGTGGTCCTCTCTTCAATGGCTGCCGTGCTGGGTTTAAATCCCCGCACCAATCTTTCTCTGCAGCCCAATTTCTTACTCCTCCCACAATTGGCTACACTTGCCAGCACTCCCATATCCTGCCAACTTTACTGGGCTGCCATCATGAGTCTGGGCAGGGGTGGACCCATGTTGTGGAGCCAATCATCTCCAAGCTCTCACACAGGCGCTATAACTAGGGGTAGTTACCCTGGGTCCCTTCCCCCAATTCACACCTGTGGAGGGCATTGAGGACATCCTATATATCTTTCTAGTATTTCCTGGAAACCTTGAGTTCTGTACCCCACTACAAATCATTCTTTTGGGGGCCCCCTGACTGCACCCTCCTATGTTTTCTTTCACTATTTCTAATACTGACCAACTATAAAAAAGCCTTAATTTCTCATTTTAATATATTCCTAACTTTTTCTCTCTTACTTTTTTTATTGTTTTTCAAATACAGTTATCTCCATTTTCCCCCACCCCTTCTCCTCACCCCAGCCATCCCCACTTCCCACCCTCTATTTTTATTAATTAATTAGCTCAATAAAATACTTTACACATATATCATCTATATTTGTATTAGAATAAAAGTTTTTAATTTTTGAAAAATCTCAAATACATAGTTTATTTATTATTATTATATTCTATAAAATTGCCATGAACATTGGCTTAGCAATCGATAATTCTAGGAGAAATATGGTTTATGTTCCTTGTGAAACTCTGGTTATGACATTTTTTCATCAACCGATCACTTTATAACCTTGTTTTATGTATATTTCTGCTTAACACCTTACTTTATATATATTATTGATTCATTAACGTTAAATTCATGGCCAATAGCACTATCACTCATGGCTAAGAGAAACTTATATGACAATTGTATTTTCTCTCTAAGGCATATTACAGACTTATTGTGCTTAGAGATAACAGCTAGTACTTCAGCGCTACTACAGGGGGCCATTTTAAACAGTGAAATCACCAACAAAAAGCATAAAAATGCAAAAAAAAACTTGGCATTAAATAGACCATGAAAAGGACAGGGAGAAAGAGAGGGACAGTAATGTCCATGTGACAAAGCAACATCAATCAGTTGCCTCTCATATGTGCTCTGGGGTTGGGGAATAGAACCTGCTACCTAGGCATGTGACCTGATTGGAATTGAACTGACAGCCTTTTGCTTTTCAGGTCCATGCTCTACCAACTGAGCCACACCAGTCAGGGAGGAAACTCAAATTTTTGAACGCTCTGTTCATGTCCATGAATATCCACAGAAGCACCTTGAGTACAGAGTTTGGGGTTACAAATAAATTTTAGCAAGTAGATGAATTCACAAATAATGTGTCTCAGCTACATACTATTAAACAACAAAATTCAACCCATTAAAGTTGAAGATGTACTTGGCTTTAACAAGTGATTTGTGAATGAGGGGAAGCATTCTATCTAGCAAACAAAAGGATGGTCAGTGGGTTGAACAAAATGGAAGGATGTTATAGGAAAATGGGTGAAGCAAGAAAGCTATTAACAAAAGAACAGAAAAGTGTATTATTAGACCAGAACACCCTCTTTTGGTGGGGAGGGATTGGCAAGTGTGTATATCATGCAAATTGCCTCTTCTTCAGCAGAAGTAGAGGGCTTGGGGGTGACTAGGGAAGGGCTGAGAAGTCCCAAGTGACAAATTACCTCATTTGTGTTGACCAGAAAAATCCAGATGGGTTGATTAAGATAATTTTTCTAGGAAAGGATAAAACAGCAATTAGATCAATTATTAAATCTAGATTTGGTATCATGGGCTTCACACAATGACACCATTTGTGTCTTGTGGTTCTCTTAACAACACATACATATAAACGAATAACTGTCATATTCAATACAATTACTATATTTATTCTAAAAGAACAAAAGCAAAATAATAAAAAAATTCTAAAAAGCTTATAAACAGTATGTCTCCCCAAACAAAAAATGTCATAGTAAAAGTATTTTGTACCTTAGGGAAAATTTTTACTTTCCATCTGGATTAAAAATATCCACTTCTAAAAAGACAAAAATGCAAGGATTTTCTTCTCCTGTTTATTTAAGTAATAAAACACAACTACTATGGAATGAATAATGTAGTATTCTGAGTCATTTTATCAACATGATCCTCAAATTAAGTAAGCTTAACTGTATTGGTCTGTAACGACAAATGAAAATCCTTTGGCTATGTTGATACTGAATTTGAAGTACTATTTTTGTGCAAGGGTGAAAGAATTGTTCTTGCAAATAACTAAAACACCTGTACAAACATAGAATGTAGTTTGTAACTCACAGTCTTCAGATGCATTTAAAAGTATTGTTCTTGTAGCTATTAACTAATCATCTACCAATATTGACCAAACTGTTTCTTGAGCAATAGATTTTTATGTTCAATGCAAGTTTATTGAGAACTTTTAATATCTTCAAAACTGAAGAGCCATTTTCAATTAAAATAATGTCCATTATTTTTGTATTACCAAGCTTCCCCTTCTTCTGATGTTCCTTTCTATTTACTGCTGGATGCTGGAGTTAATCTCAAGATTCCAAAGATGCCATTCAATTTTTCTTTTCTCAAAACATTGCCAAGTCTTTTTGAAAATCATCCACAAAATATTCTCTATATTGGAAAAAGTATTCATTTGGTTCTGACCACATCACCATCTCACTTTTTTTTTTAATTTACTGAATTTAGAATTTTGATTGTTCAGGGCTCAAACATAGACTCCTTATCTCCCCTACCTATGCATGTTCTCTTGCTGATCTCATCCTACTATGACTAAAAAATCAATTACACTATTATTTGCCCCTTCCCTAAACTCCAAACCCTTGTATGTAACTTCTATTTAACACCTAATCAGGAGGTATTAGTAATCTCAGATGTAGCATGTCCTAAACTGACCTCCAAACTTTCCTTCTAGAGCATTCTTCATTTCAATTAATAACAACTTAATTCTTAAAGTTGCTCTTGCCCCAAACCATGAGGTAATCCTAGATGCTTCCTTTCCTCAACCCCATAGTAAATTCAACAGGAAATGTTGCCATATCTAACTTTAAAATATATCCAGCTACCACCCACAGCTAGCCTTTGACCTCTTGTCTGAAGTATTTTAATAAATTTATAATTACTGCTCCTTTTCATTCTTTTCTTTCAAATGTCCATTTTTGTCAAGGTAGCTAGAATCATCTTGCTCAGTAATCATGTCAGTTCCCCATTTATAATTCTATACAAGAGACACAGGATCTACATCCTTTCCCTTACTTTTTCACTTTTTTTTTACCCTTCTCTCATTCTGCTCCAGGCACGAGGCCCTCTGCCTATATGCCTGTCACAGACCAGACACACACAGAGATTGTAGGCAACTGACTTCTGGACACTTTAATTCCTTAATTAAATGCAATGTTCTCAAGGAGAAATTCCAGGAACACCCTACCATAAATTTTAAATAGATTCTCACATTCTTACCCCCTTCCCTATTTCTTTTGTTTTTCATGGCACTAATAATCATATATCTTTATAGATAAATAAGACAGATAATAAAGAGATATTTATCTTACTGTCTTCTGAAATGTGAGGTCTTGGAGGTCTTGACTTTTGCCCATTATGTTTCTACTACCAAATCTTTGACAGTGAGAACAGTTTATATAGCACACATTCAATAAATATTTGTTATATAAATGAATGAATAATTGAATAGATCTTTGGCACACATCAGGAAAAGTAAGAGTCCTTTTGCATTATGTTTTCAATAGCCTTTCCTCATATCTTTATCAAAGATTAGTATCCTTATTTTGGTGTGCCTGTGTGTGTGTTTTAAGACTTTATAACAAAGAGCAGTTTTAGGATCACAGTGAAATTAAAAGGAAGTTACAGAGATTTTCCATTGACCCTTTATCCTCAAATATGCATAGTTTCTCAGCCTCCCCACTGTTGACATCCCCTACCAGAATAACACATTTGTTAAAACTGATGACCCCACACTGATACAACATAATAGCCCAAAGTCCATAGTTTATAGTAGGGTTTACTCATAATGGTATAAACTGTATGCATTTATATAAATGTGTAATCACATGCACATTATTATAGTGTCATACAAAACTGATTCACTGCCCTAAAAATCCTCTGTGTTCACCCCCCTCAATCTTTGGCAACTACTGATATATTTACTGTTTCCATAGTTATGCCTTTTTCAAATATCACATATATGAAATTATATAGTATGTAGCCTTCTTAGGTTGGCTTCTTTTACATAGTAATATAAATTGAAAGTCCATCTATGGCTTGACAACTCATTTATTTTTAGAACCAAATAAATCCATTGTCTGGATGTAACATATTTTATTTATCTGTTCACCTACTAAAGGACATTGTGGTTGCTTCCAAGAGTTGAAATATTTTAATAAAGCTCTTTATAAATGGCCTTGTGCAAATTTTGTGTGGACATATATTTTCACACTTTGGGGTAAATGCCAAGGAGTATGGGTGTGAATTATATGGTAAGAGTATGTCTAGTTTTTTTAAGAAACCACCAAACTCTCTGTAAAGTGGCTAGAATATTTTTGCATTTCCATCAGCAATGAGGAAGTGTTCTTGTTGTGCCACATGCATGACAACATTTGGTATTGTCAGTGTTCCAGATTTTGGCCATTCAGTTGGTATGTAATGGTATATCATTATTAATAAATTTTCATTTTCCTGATGACATATTATGCTTTTATATGCTTATTTATTATCTGTGTATATTCTTTGCTAAGTTTTCTGTTCATTTAAAATAGGTGAACCCATTTTTAACTGGGTCACTTGATTTCTTATTGTTAAATTTTAAGAGGTGGGTTTTTTTTTTGGTATATTTTGGGTATCAGATATCCTTTGATCATGTCAGTCCTTTATCAGATGTGTCTTTTGAAAATATTCTTTTGCAATCTGTAGCTTTTCTTCTCATTCTCTTGAACTTATTGTTTTTGTTGCTTTTAAACACTATTTTCCTGAGAAGTTTATAGAAATGTTGGTTTCATGTATATCTGTTGTTCATTTGTTCTTTATTTTTTTAAAGATTTTATTTATTTATTTTTACAGAGGAAAGAGAGGGAGAGGGAGAGGGAGAGAGAGAGAGAGAGGGAGAGAGAGAAAGAGAGAGAGAGAGAGAGAGAGAGAAACATCAATGTGAGGTTGCTGAGAGACATGGCCTGCAACCTAGGCATGTGCCCTGACTGGGAATCAAACCTGCGATGCCTGGTTCGCAGCCCGCGCTCAATTCATTGAGCTACACCAGCCAGGGCCATTTGTTCTTTTTTAAAAATATTTTATTTATTTATTTTTAGAGAGAGGGGGAGGGAGGGGAAAAAAGAGGGAAAGAAACATCAATGTATGGTTGCTGTTCACGGGCCCTCTACTGGGTACCTGGCCTACAACCCAGGCATATGCCCTGTCTGGGCATTGAACCAGCAACCCTTTGGTTTGCAGGCCAGCACTCAATCCACTGAGTCACACCAGTCAGTACTGTTCATTTATTCTTTACCTGAGACATTGAGACATTATTTTTTAGACAAATCAAAAAATAACTTGAATCCTTGCATAGAATGAGTGCTAGGTCATTATTTATTTCATTTCTTTCAAGTAATGCTCCATTTAGTTGAATCTACAAGAACATATGAATCAAATATGAATTAAGTGTAAGAGGTAATCAAACAAATTGTGCTTCATGGTTTGCAGATCATCCATGGAAAACTTCAGTTAGCATTGAACATCTCCAATGAGAAAGGACAAAACTGACTGAACTAAATAAAAAATTTCTGTTTCATTTGAATCTGGTCTTCTTGTATAGATATAAACATAAATGCTTCTTCCATATATATATTTTTTACCATCATCACTTTACATTCCACCCATGATAAATTAGCCAATAAATAAGAAATTATCTGTAAGATTTCAAAATTTTCACACAATATCCTTATCACTGTGTGGAATTCAGAATTTAGAACAATCTCCACAGCAGCTTATAAGCATTAATATTTGGTAAATTTATTAACCCTATTCAATGTTTAAAAGCATGTTACAGGCTTGTCAACCCTCATCTTGGCAAATCCTTCTCTATTGCATATTGTTAGCACTAGCAATGGGGAATGGACACAGAAAAGATACTGATCCACAGGGTAGGTCTTCCGCATTATAGTTTCTTGTTTTATCTTTCCTTGGCAGAGAAGTGTTTTAAAAATGAGAAATACATACAGTGAGTAGGGGCAAAAGTATGTTTACAGTCATTCATAGGGAAAATAATGAATAATAATATAAGAATAAACTCTGGCCCTGGATGATGTGGTTAAGTTGGTTGGAGTGTCATCCCATAAACTGAAAGGTCACAGGTTTGATTCCTGTTCAGGGAACTTGTCTAAGTTTTGGGTTTAGTCCCCAGTCAGGGTACATGCAAGAAACAACTGATCAATGTTTCTCTCTAGTGTCGATTTTTCTCTCCCTCTCTCTGCCTCTCTTCTCTGCCCTCTAAAATCAATAAGTATGTTCTCGGGTGAAAATTAAAACAGTAAATAAAACAAATAAATTATGTGTTTCATGTTCTCACAACTGTAAACCTACTTTTGTCTTGTCCTGCATTGAAGAGTGGATATTTCTAAGTGAATGATTCTGATCAATTCATGTGAATAGGGTTACAAGTTTTTGTTATTTGGAGCATCAATTTGAGATTACTTTTCTCAATAGTAGGATATCTGAAGTAATAGAGACCTAAAGTTCTTAAGTGTTTCTATGTAGAAAGAAGGCTATGAATATTCTATAACGAGGGACAAGGACTCACCTCTAATTAGCATGATATGCTAATAATGCATCAGGCAATCATGTTTTTTCTTCCTTTGTATAAAAAATAAAATGCTTGCCTAAGAAACCTTTTAGATAAGCCTGTGTATCTACTGAAAGTCTAGCATACCATTTATCTTCAAAATTTTATATTGATTTGTGAAATGTTTCTGAGGTGGAAATACTAATTAAGAGTAATGTGGACTCAATTCAAGTGTTTTTAATACAAGGTGTTTTTGAGGGAAATTTCCCCAACCACAATATTCATGACCACCCAAGATGATGACATAACTAGTTAGCTATACTTGACCCCTTACAAAGCTGCATAACAAGTTTCTCATAACACTGTTTTGAATGAGCAACCAGAGAATATATTGAAACCAAATATAAAATGGAAAGAAGAAAAGCAACAATTAGTCTAGCATGGTGGAAATATATTTTCCCTTTGCTCATTGTTGGGACATATTCTAAAAGTGTGTTAAGCCTAACAAAATTGAAATATGCTCTCATAGACCACAGAACATTTGATGAGAGGCAGTGTAGTTACCCATGTGTAACATTTTGAGGAATTTTTCTGATTTTATAGTTTCCCATAGAAAACAATAAAGTTCTTATTAAAGTCTAAACATTTAAATGGTAAGCAGGCACAGATTGTCCCTTTTGTTTCCAAGATGACTGTGCTGAGTGCAAAGCTATTAAAAATGGTCTGAGGGTCCTAAATAATTCCTTAGGAATAGGGGCTTCCATGTAGGTTTCTCTCCTGTGTTACCTTATCTTCCAATCTTTTCAAATGCAATATGCAGTAGAGGAGCATGTAGTTGGCAGGATGGAACCCCTTACTCTGTAGATGCCCTTCTGATTGAGTTCTATCCCAATCAGAAGCATCAAATAGAACAGAATAAAGCAGAGCTTTGTTAACACACTGGCATTTAGTGCTTCTTTTTCTTGAGACATAAATGACATAAAAACTAACAATAAAATCGCATTAGGGCCAAAGGTAGAACAGTTTATTTAGGTAATTTAATGCAGTATCACTATCTTTAAAACAAACAAAATGAAAATATATACTGCTCAAACCAATTTTATGTTGCCAATGTCACATGCTGTATTTCTTGGAACTTTATAGAGGGATTTGTATATATCTATATACATTTATATATCTGGTTTCTCTCCTCAAAGTTTACAATTTAAGCTAGATCTAGGTTCAGCTAGATCTAGGGGGGAGCAGAGATCACACATACAACTAGTGAAATAAAAACATAGAGAGAGATCAAAAACATTAAGTTCCATTTTACACAGAAGAGTAATGAGTAATGTCTAATGAGATAAATAAAGCCTAATTTTTGAGAGTACATATTATTAAGGTTTTCTCCTTTTTCTTTTTTCCTCCCTCCCTTTTTTCTCTCCCTCCCTCCCTCTTTCCCTCCCTCCCTCCCTCTCTCTCTTTCTTTCTTTTCCTTCCTTCCTTCCTTCCTTCCTTCCTTCCTTCCTTCCTTCCTTCCTTCCTTCCTTTCTTTCTTTCTTTCTTTCTTTCTTTCTTTCTTTCTTTCTTTCTTTCTTTCTTTCTTTCTTTCTTCCTTCCTTTCTTCCTTTCTTCCTTTCTTCCTTTCTTC